>PJEM01008951.1:27795-76576 GCA_004023845.1 Helogale parvula
TTTTTTGTTCAGTCCCTTGCAGTCCCTTTCTCCTTTCTCCCTTTTTGTTTAGTCCACTCTTTATCTCCAGCTGCTTTCGGGGTGAGGGGTGCTTTTCCTGTACTCTCTCCCTGTCGCCTTCCTCTCTCTGCAAGCAAAAACAGTGCCCTTCCCTCCACGGCTTCTCTTTCCCCCACATCCCCTCTCTGTGCCACATACCTGCTGAGGTCTGTGGTTCAAGTTGTGCAGATTGTTAGGTTAATCCTCAAATCAGTTTTCTAGGTGTGCAGGATGGTTTGGTGTTTGCCGGAGTCCAGCTCCAGCAGGTCCAGGGTTCCCCCGAAGGATGACGGTGTAGGCCAAAGAGAAAGGTAGAGAGCCTTGCGTTTCGTTCTGATCACCAGACAGGTCCCCCTGCCCATCTGGCAGGCGTCTCCCCCTTGTCTGGTTCTCAAGGTTTATTTGTGGCAAAAGGTACAAGGACAAGAAAGGGTAGTCAGTGATTTCCCACAGATAAGTTTTACAATTTTAGCCACAGGCACTCATGGTGTCATAGGTCTTTTTACAAAACCTCAGGTCTAGCCTCAAGGGAGCGACCTTTAACCAAGAGGCAAATAGCATTGTTTAGTAAAGGTCAGTTTTTTATGAGTGAGGATCATTAGGCTGTTTGTAACTCTAAGAGAAAGTTCCCAGAAAAACAGGTTCTCAGGAGATATGCCTGCTCTCATAGTCCCAAAGATGACTGATACATTTTATCTCAGTAGTGACCGTCACAAAGGCATTCAGGCCCAGAAGGTATTCAGTTATCCTTATTGCTTAGGGGGAAATTATGTGTTGCATTAGGGTGTTTCTAGTTTACTTATTTTTTCCTTGACCAGGTGCAGTCACGCCTCAGGGACAGGGCAGGGGGACAGGCAGCTCCTGACACTAATCAGCAAGGCATTTTGAGGTTTGGTGTCCAAGCAGAAATGAAAAGTTTCAAGAGGGTAGATTTTGGGAGCTATCTGGGGGCAAGAGACCGTGCAAACTTGCCGTACCCTCACCAGGAATTTTCACTCTACCGGTGAGTTCAGATAGCTCCCAACAGGTGTTGATCTAGCTGCATTGCAGGGATGAGAGAGGCACCCCCCCAAAAAAAAATTCCATGCTGCTCTGCCATCTTGGCCCCTCCACTTCTCTCAAAAGAATCTTAATTTTTTTTAATACTTATTTTTAAGAGAGAGAGCATGAGCAGGGGAGGGGCAGAGACAGGTGGGGAGGGCCAGAGGATCCAAAGTGGGCTCTGTACTGATTGCAGAGAGCCCAATGTAGGGCTTGAACTCACAAACCGTGAGACCGTGACCTGAGCCAAAGTCGGATGTTTAACCCAGAGTCACCCGGGTGCCCCTAAAAGTCTTGAATCCAAAATGAGGAGGTCATAAACTGGAAGTAAGAAAGGAAGGAAAGGAAAATATTTCATGGGTAAATACTGACATAGAATGAGGGGAAAGATTGTTCTTTCTAAGTGTGAAGGTTAAAATATACATTTTAAAATAGATCTAAAAATTTAGTATACTGACAAGATAAAAAGATGTAAAATATGACATCAGTGTAAAATGTGGAGGGGGTAGTAAAAATGTAGTGTTAGAACGTGTTCGAACGTAAGCAACTAACAACTTGATCTAGATTGCTATGGACTTAGGATGTTATAGATAAATCTCCTGGTAATCCCAAACCAAAATCCTATAGTATACACACAAAAATTAAGAGTAGGAACTCCAAGCATAACACGAAGGGAAGAAGAAAGGAACAGATAAGCACTACAAAAAAAAAAAAAAAAAAAAAAAAAAAAAAAAAAAAAAAAAAAAAAAAAAAAAAAAACCAGAAAGCAATGAACAAAAGGCTAAGAAGTACAGACCTAGCAATGATTATCTTAAATGTAAGTGGTCAAAATGCTCCAGTCAAGAGATTCGGGTGACTGGGTGGGTTAAAGAAAACACAAGATCCATCTGTCTGCTGCCAAGAGAGACTGACTTCAGAACTGATGACACAGACAGACAGAGAGTGGAGAGAAGGGAAAAGCTCTTCCATGCTGGGGAAGCACCACTTAAGTCCTTGGTCTGGTTTTGCTGTATCCCGTAAGATTTCCATGTGTCTCGGAATGCTTTTTATTACTTTCAATTGCTTCTATGAACCACTGGTAGTTCAAAGTTTCCATGTATTTGTTAATTTTCCTGTTTTCTTCCGGTGATAATTTTTAGGTTTATGCCATGGTGTTCAGAGAAGATACTTGGTGTCATTCCAGTCTTCTTGCATGTGCTGAGACTTGTTTTGTGCCCTAACAGGTGGTCTGTTCTCTAAAATGTTCCATGTGAGCTGGAGAACAATGAGTGTTCTGTTTTTGTCAGATGGAATGTTCTGTATGTGTCTTTTAGGTCTATTTGGCTTATAGTGTTCAAACCCACTTTTTGCTTATTGATTCTCAGAATGACAGAGCCATTGTTAAGAGTGGGAAATTGCTGTTTTGGTTCTTTTAGATCTATTAGCTTTTGCTGGATAGATTTAGGTGTCTCTGTGTTGGGTGCCTACATATTTACAATGGTTATATCTTCTTAACAGACTGAGCCCTGTATCGGCGTATATAATGATCTTCTTAGTTTTTTCCACTATTTTTAGTTTATTTTGTCTGATTAAAGTGTGGCTACCCTGTTTTGCTGTTGTGTTGTTTTTGTCTTTGGGTTACCTTTTATTTGAAATTTCATCTTTTCCATCCCTTCCCTTTTTTTTTTTTTTTTAAAGATTTTATTTTTAAGTAATCTCCATACCCAATGTGGGGCTTGAACTCCGAACTCTGAGATCAAGAGTTGCATGTTCAGGGGCGCCTGGGTGACTCAGTCGGTTAAATGTCTGGCTTCGGCTCAGGTCATGATCTCCCGGTTTGTGTGTTCAAGCCCTGTGTCGGGCTCTGTGCTGACAGCTCAGAGCCTGGAGCCTGTTTCAAATTCTGTGTCTCCCTCTCTTTCTTGACTCTCTCCTGCTCATGCTGTCTCTCTCTGTCTCTCAAAAATAAATAAGAAAACGGGGGGGGGGGAAGGGTTGCATGTTCCACCGACTGAGCCAGCCAGATACACCTCAATTCTTCACTCGTATTCTATGTATATCTTGAAGCTAAAGTGAATTCTCGTAGGCAGGATATCATTGAATTAAAAAAAAAATGTATTCAGCCATTGTATGTCTTTGTGAGAATTTAACTCTTCACATGTAATTATTGATGGGTAGGGCCTTAGTGTGACCATTTTGTTATTTTATGGCTGTATAGATCCATTTTCTTGTTTGTTATGCTTCTGTCTTTTTTATTTTACTTTTTTGCTATACAATTTATTTATTTTTTAAATATAACTTATTGTCAAGTTGGTTTCCATATAATACCCAGTGCTTATCCCAACAAGTGCCCTCCTCTGTGCCTCTCACCCATTTCCCCCTCTCCTCCACCCCTCATGAACCCTCAGTTTGTTCTCAGTATTTAAGAGTCTCTTATGGTTTGCCTCCCTCCCTCCCTAATTTTCCTCCCCTTCCCCTTCCCCACAGTCTTCTGTTAAGTTTCTCAAGATCCACATGTGAATGAAAACATATGGTATCTGTCTTTCTCTGATTGACGTATTTCACTTAGCATGACACCCTCCAGTTACATCCACGTTGCTACAAATGGCCAGATTTTATTCTTTCTCATTGCCATGTAATACTCCGTTGTGTATATACCACATCTTCTTGATCCACTCATCAGGTGAAGGACATTTAGGCTCTTTCCATAATTTGCCTACTGTTCTGTGCTCTGCACCTGTGAGTACTGCTATACTAAAAGGGGGCTCATTCGCTCTCCAGGGCCTGGCCATTCGAGAGAGTTTTTTTTGGAGAGTGTGACTTGCTCCCTGTTGTGACTTTGGTTATTTTATTTCCCTGCTCTGAGTGATGTTTTGGACCCTCCACCAGGTGTGCTTGCGTTTGTTCCTTGAAGTAGCCCTAGAATTGATCCAGGCAATGCACAGTGCTGGTGTGGAGGGTGGCGCTGTCCAGTCCCACAGTGTCTATCCAGCTCCAATAGATGAGCAGCTCCACAGTGCAGGGGTGGGGTGGGGAGACAGGTCCCACCTCCACTGGGGGCCGCTCAGACAGATCCCTGGGGCCCCGCCTGAGTGGTTGTGGGGAGAAAAATGGCGACCCTCCAGTCCCTTCTTCATGGACCAGGTGTCCCAGATCATTCCTTTAGGTCCTCCTCACTGTGCCTGGGCGCAGACAAGGCATGCTGTCTCCCTCCACATCGCCAGTGTCAAAGCTCAGCTGGGTTTTATTTTTTTTTAATTTTTAATTTTTTAAAAAATAGTTTATTGTCAAGTTGGTTTCCATATAACACCCAGTGCTCTTCCCCACAAGTGCCCTCCTCCATCACCACCACCTCTTTTCCCCCTCCCCCTTCAGCCCTCGGTTCGTTTTCAGTATTCAATAGTCTCTCAGGTTTTGCGTCCCTCTCTCTCCCCAACTCTCTTTCCCCCTTCCCCTCCCCCTGGTCCTCCATTAGGATTCTCCTGCTGTCCTGTTAGACCTATGAGTGCAAACATATGGTATCTGTCTTTCTCTGCCTGACTTATGTCGCTTAGCATGGCACCCTCGTGGTCCATCCACGTAGCTACGAATGGCCAGATTTCATTCTTTCTCATTGCCATGTACTATCCCATTGTATATATAAACCACATCTTCTTGATCCACTCATCAGGTGATGGACATGTAGGCTCTCTCCATGATTCAGCTGGGTTTTAAACTCCCACTCTGGGCGCATTAATGATGCTGCCTGATGGGTGATCCTGGCTGTGCTGCGGCGCTTCAGGGCGGGGGACCGGACGCCCTACTGCCCACTGCGCCCCTGGCCCACCATCGACCGGAGGGGCTGCCCCCTCCCCTGGGGTGCGAACAGGGCTGAAGAGAGCCTGCCGGTAGAGATGGGATGATGGGATCCCTCTCTGTTCCAGTCGGAGGTTTTTCTCTTGTCCAGACACAGGCCTGGGTCTCCCCAGGTGCTCTTTCTCTTCCCTGTGTCTCCCCAGAGAAGGGGGTCCCTCCCCTCTGCGCCTCCACTGCCCGTTTTGTCTCCCCCAGTTCATAATCGCTCACCTGTGGAGCCGGCCAGTTTTCCTTTTCTTCCTGGTGCACTCTGTCTCTTTTCCTCCCAGGCTCTGGGGTGCAAAGTCCTTTTGGCTTCAGCCCTTCTTTGAGAGATGTGGGAAGTATGGCCCTGTACTTCTCTGCCATGTTTGCCCCCCTTCTCTGCTGCTGTCTTTTAAAAAAAATAATTTGATAACTTTTGATATCAGTCTCCTTGGACTTTTATCATGTTCTTTTATGTTAAGTGTTACAGGTTTTTCCTTTGTAGTTACCATAAGGCTTACATAAAATATCTTAGAATTAAAAAATTTTTAAATTTTTTTATTTTTGAAAGATACAGAGAGACAGAGACAGACATTGTGAGCAGGGGAGGGTCACAGAGAGAGGGAGACACAGAATTTGAATACAGGCTCCAGGCTCTGAACTAGCTGTCCACACAGAGCCTGATGCGGGGCTCGAACTCAGGAACCACTTGACCATGATCTGAGCCAAAGCCAGACGCTTAACGCTTAACCGACTGAGCCCCCCAGGCGCCCGCTACCTTCTTAGATTTTTATGGTCATGATGACTGTCCCTTTACTTCTACTCAAAGAAGTTCCTTTATCTTTCCTTGTAAGGCAGGTCTAGTGGTAATGGAATCCCTCAGTTTTTGTTTATTTGATAAAGTTTTCATTTTATTTAAGGAAAACTCTTCTGGGTATATAATTTTCTTCTTTAAATATTTTGAATAATTTGGATATTTTCATTAAATATTTTGAGTAAATCATCCTATTCTTAAGATGCCTTGAGTCACTCATGAACTTTGAGGTATTCTCTTGTATATAACTTCTCTTTTCTGTTGATGCCTTCAAAATTCTTTCTTTGTCCATTTGACACCTTAAATATAACATGTCTTGATGCAGTGCTATTTGAGATCAACCTCTTTGGAGTCATTTGGTCCTCAGGGATCTGGATGCCCATTTCTCTTACTAGGTTTGGGAAGGTTTTAGTCATTATTACTTGATAATTTTTTAAATGAAGTATATTTACTTTCTGCCCCCCCCCCCCTTTTTTTTTCTTGAAACTCTTTAAAATCAAATATTATTTCAGGCTGCCTGGGTGGCTGGACTGGGTAAGCATCTGACCTCAGCTCAGGTCCTGATCTTGCGGTTCATGAGTTTGAGCCCTGCGTCATGCTCTGTGTTGACAGCTCAGAGCCTGGAACCTGCTTTGGATTCTATGTCTCCTCTCTCTCTGCCCTTCCCCTGCTAGCACTCTCTCTTTCAAAAATAAAAATAAAAAAAATAAAAAATAAAATCACATAGTCTTTTGATGTTTCACATGTCCTTTCTTCCCCCTTTTTTTCTTTTTTGTTCCTTGGACTATACACCTTTTTTTAAAAAATAATTTTTGGGAAAGCACAAGAGAGGGAAGGGTAGAGAGAGGGGGACAGAGAATCCGAAGCCGGCTTTGTGCTGACGGCTTATAGCAGCAAGCCCAATGTAGGGCTGAAGCTCATGAATCTTGAGATCATGACCCGAGCCAAAGTCAGACACTCAACTGACTGAGCCACCTAGGTGTGCCCACTTTGTTTTTCTATTAAAATATTTTTTTAAAGCTTAATTATTTTAGACAGGGGGAAGGGGCAGAGAGAGAGGTAGAGAATCTTAAGATGATGACCTGAACCAAAACCAAGAGTTGGACACTTAACTGAGCTACACAGATGCCCCCAAAGATTTTATTTTTAAGTAATCTCTACACCTAACTTAGGTAAGCTAGAACTTACAACTCTGAGATCAAGAGTTGTATGTGCCATTGACTGTCTTCAAGGTCAGATTTTTTTGTTCTGAATGGTGGAGTCTGCTTCTTAAGTACTTGATTTCTTTTTTTTTTTTTTTAAGTTATTTTGAGAGAGAGCATGAGCAAAGGAGGGACAAAGAGAGAGAAGAGGAGAGAAAATCCCACATAGCCCCCATGCCTCCCTTGCAGAGCCTGATGCTGGGCTCGAACTCACAAACACTGAGATCATGACCTGAACCGAAATCAAGGGTTGGACGCCTAACTGCCTGAGCCCCCCAGGCGCCCCTGAAAGCACTTGATTTTATTCTTCATTTCATTCATTGTAATTTTCATCTTCTGGCTTCCTGATAATTTTTGTTTTTTGTTTTTTTTGGTTTTGTTTTTGATGGTATCTTTACTTGAACTTCTAATTTTGTCCATGCATTGTGTTCCTAATTTTTAAAAGTTGTTTGTGTGATTGTAGTTCACTAAACCTCTAGAGTATTATTCTAAAATCTTTTTTCTGATAGTTCATAGGTATGTGTTTCCTTAGGGTCACTTTCTATTGGTTTTTGTTTTGGTGGTTTTATGTTTCCCTGACGTTTTTGGGCTTCTAGATTCCTTACCTTGGTATCTGCGCATTTGAATAAGCAGTCTCCATGTTCACTCTGGCGAAGACCATTCATGTTGAGCTGAATTTCATTTTCTGGACATGTCTGCCTATAACATCCTTGGGCACCTGTTATCAGGGTCTATTTTGGGGCCGAGCCACTGTCCAAGCCCTAAGGTTGTATCAGGAGGTGCCATCAGCTGAGATGTTGGGACAGGACTGCTGTAGGATGGACCCTGCAGTTGCCTGGATTCCCTGGTCCCACTTACTTGGTTGTTGGGATTGGTTATTACATTCAGCAGTAGGTGGGGCTATGAATCAGCTTTCCTATCTTGGCAGCAGGATGGGGCCCAGGGTCTGCATAGCTAATTGTTTGGAGACCCAAAAAAGGCAAGACTGTGCCCTGAATTCCATAGCCATACAAGGCCGCTGGTTTTGCTCTGCAGACAGAAAGCCTTCGGCTGTGCTTTCTGTTCAAGCGACGCTGTAAAGCAGGCTTATTGAATGGGCTACATAGATTCCCCTGTGCTCTGGTTAGGTTCTCTGACCAAGGCTAGCTGAAGGCAGCAGGGTTATGAATTAGTTTCTCTTCCTGGGAAAAGTGGAACAAATAGCTTCAAGGTGGTAATGCTTCTGGTTTGTGTTTTTGAGAGCTTGTTTGGAGGCTCCAGCAGGGGAGCGCAGCTACTCGTATACCCTTGACCGAAGAACGGTCCTCCTCTATCAGGGAAGGTCGTCCTCTTCAACCGAGCGTGCAGCTTCGGGAGGGATACACATGGAGTGGTGAGGGAGGAAGGGGACACCCACCTAGCCGGCCAGATCAGCTGAATCAACCCTGGCGGTCAATGGGGTGACCGATGTTGCAGCCAGATCGCCCACACATCCTGGTTTGTGATTTTGACCGAAGCTGATCCAGACCCCAAGTTCCCTGGCTGAGTAGAATTATGGGTTTTGCTCTGCAGACTATCATTTCTATCTGACCCCCCTGTGCTTCTGCATTGCTGAGCTCTGCGGCTTCCAGATGCTCTGACCAGCCTTTTTGATCAGGCGGGGCTGGGAACCACACTTAGCCGTGGACCAGCCTTTGACTCCACTTCCCTGAATGGTCAGGGACAGACCAATCTCTAGGCTTGGCAAAGCCTAGAACTTATTTGAGCACCCAAAGCAGGCAGATCTGATTGAGTTCCTTTCAAAAGACAGCTTTGCCATCTTGGTTCTGTAGGTGAGCTAAACTCCTGCTTGGGACCACCATAGGCGGGAACTCAGTCTGCCAAGATTCAAGTGCTGGTTGTTGCAAGATTCTCCCGCCTTCTCCATGACAGTCAGATGGCCAGTGGCCAAGGTCTGAAGATAGCCCTGCAGTTTTTGTGGAGCGATAACTGCAGTCAGGGTCTCTCGAAGTGACTCACAATTCTGGGGGAGCTGTAAGTGCATCCTGGGCCTTCTTTTCCTGCTGGAGGAACTCTAGGCTCCGCGGAGACTTTGTGGGGAGGCTATGGTCCGCATGGAGGGGTTTCTCCGGCGCCTGGAGTGTGGTCTTTGTTAGTCTCGGTGAAGCTTGAGCCTGACGTCCATGTTCTCAGATGGTCTCAGTGGTGTCTTGTTTATGAACAGAGGTCAGTTCCTGTGAAGGGGAAAGGAGCCAGGGATGACCTTCTCACCAATCTTGGCCACATGACTCTTGAAGATCTTTCTAATTTTTTTTTTTACAATTATTTATTGAGAGACCTATAAGACAGAGCATGAACGGGGTAGGGGCAGAGAGAGAGGGAGACACATAATCCGAAGCAGGCTCCAGGCTGTCAGCACAGAGCTGATGTGGGGCCTAAACCTGCAAAGTGCGAGATTATGACCTGAGCCGAAGTCGGATGCTCAACTGACTGAGCCACCCAGGTGCCCCTCTAATTTCTTAATATATGCATTCTTTGCTGTAAACTTCTCTGGTAAACTTGCTTTTGTATCATCCCATAGGTTTTGATATGTCGTGTTTCTATTTTCATTTGTTTGGAGTTTTGAAAAATTTCCCTTTTTATTTCTTCTTAGACCCATTGGTTGTGCAAGTGTGTGTTTTAGTTTTCATATACTTGTAGATTTTCCAGCTTTCCTTTTGTTGATTTCTAGTTTCATGTTGTGGTGGTTGGAAAAGAAAATTGGTGTGATCTTGGTCTTTTTACACCTGATGAAACTTATTTTGCAACCTATCATGTGATCTCTCCTGGTAAATATCCTCTCTGCACTTGAGGAGAAAATATATTCTGCTGTCCCTTTCATCCTGTGACTTGGGCATTCCATAACCAGGAGTGTGTACCTCCCACTCTTTGACCCGTCTTTCCTCACCCCTCCATCTTTTCCCCTCTGGCAACCACCAGTTGTCTGTCTTAATGGATCTGCTTCTTTGATTTGTTTGTTTGTTTGTTTGTTTTGTTTTTACATTTTACTTCTAAGTGAAATACAAATAGTATTTATCTCTGTCTGACTTCACTTAGCATAATGCCCTACAGGTCCACCCATGTTGCAAAGAAGAAGATTTCATTTTTTTCTCCTGAGTAATATTATATATATAATCACATCTTCATTCACTTATATCTATATCTATGTCCATATCTAGGTCTGTATGTATAATCATGTCGTCTTTATCCATTTATCTACCAATGGACACTTCAATTGTTTCCATATTTTGACTATTACCCATAATGCTGTAATAAACACAGTAGTGCATATATCTGTTCAAATTAGTGTATTCATCCTCTTTAGGTAAATCTTATGTTATTGATATTTTTAACTTTTTGAGAAACTTCTGTAGTGTTTCCCAGCAGTGCTTGTACTAATTTACGTTCTTCCCAACAGCACATGAGAGTTCGTTTTTCTCCATATCCTCACCAACGCTTGTTACTTCTTGTCTTTTTGATTCTAATCTTGCTGACAGCTGTGAGGTGATAGGTCATTGTGGTTTTGGTCTGCATTTCCCTGCTGATTAGTGATGCTTAGCATCTTTTCATGTATCTATTGGCCCTCTGTATGTGTATCTTTGGAAAATCTGTTCAGATCTGCCCATTTTTAATCAGATGGTTTTGGTGTTAAGTTGTATAAATTCTTTATATATTTTTATTATTAACTCCTTATATATACAGATGTATCATTTGCAGATACTTCTCTCATTCAGCAGGTTGCTTTTTATTTGGAAAACGGCCCCCTATACTGTACAAAAGCTTTGTATTTGGATGTAACCCCAATAGGTTATTTTTGCTTTTGTTTTCCTTCCCTGAAGAGACAGATCTAGAAAAATGTTGCTAAGGCCAATTTCAAGAGATAATTGCCTATGTTTTCTTTTAGGAGTTTTAGAATTTCAGGTCTCTTTTAGGTCTTGATCAATTTTGAGTTTATTTTTGTGTGTGTGTTAGGAAGTGATTCAGTTTAATTCATTTACATGGAGCTATCCAGTTTTCCCACAAATCTGTTTGTTAACATGTAGTGTAGTAATGATTTCAGGAATAGAACTTAGTGATTCGTCACTTACATAAAACACCGAGTGCTCATTCCAACAAGTGTCCTCCTTAATCTCCTCACCTCATGAGACCCCCTCCCTCCCAGCACCCTGCCAGAAACCCCTAGTTTGTTCTCTGTATGTAAGAGTCTCTTAAGATTTGTCTCTTTCTGTTTTTTATATTTTTGCTTCCCTTCCCTTATGTTCATCTGTTTTGTTTCTTAAATTCCACATGAATGAAATCATAAGTTGTTTGTCTTTCTCTGACTGGCTGACTTTATTTAGCATAATAACCCTCCATTTCCATTCATGTTGTTGGTAATGGCAAGATTTCATTCTTTTTCATCACTGGGTAGTATTCTGTGTGTGTGTGTGTGTGTGTATGTGTGTGCGCGCACGCACGCACACATACACATACCACATCTTTATCCATTCATCAGTTGATGGACATGAGGGCTCTTTCCATAATTTGGCTATTGTTGACAGTGCTGCTATGAATATTGAAGTAGATGCACCCCTACGAATCAGCATTCCTGTAGCCTTTGATTTTTGCCAGTATTGAACCAGCCCTGCAGCCCAGGAATGAATCCCTCTTGATCATGGTGAATAATTCTTTTAATACACCGTTGAATTCTATTTGCTAGTATCTTGTGAGAATTTTTGCATCCATGTTCATCAGGGATATTGGCTTGTAATTCTCCTTTTTAGTGGGATTTATTTATTTATCTAGTCAGTCTTTGTCTGGCTTGGGAGTCAAGGTAATGCTGGCTTCATAAAATAAGTCCAGATGCTCTCCTTCCACTTCTAGTTTTTGGAACAGCTTGAGAAGAATAGGTATTAACTCTGCTTTAAATGTCTGGTAGAATTCCCCTCAGAAGCCCTCTGACCCGGGACTCTATTTGTTGATTTTTGATGAGTGATTCAATTTCTTTGCTGGTTATAGGTCTCTTTAGATTTTCTATGTCTGTTTGAGTTTTGGTAGTATGTGGGTGTCTAGGAATTTTTGCATTTGTCAAATTGTCCACTTTGTTGGCATATAATTTTTCATAGTATTCTCTAATAATTGTTTGCATATCTGTAGTGTTGGTTGTGATCTCTCCTCTTTCATTCATGATTTTATCTATTTGGGTCCTCTTTTTGAGAAGTCTGGCTAGGGGTTTATAAATTTTGTTTATTCTTCCAAAAAAACAAGCTGTGAAATTCATCTGTTATACTTTTATCTTGGATTCCATACTATTTGTTTCTGCTCTAATCTTCATTATTTCTCTTCTGCTGGCTTTGGGCTTTCTTTTAGGTGTGAGGTTAGGCTCTATATTTGGGATCCTTCTTGCTTCTTGAGATAGACCTGGATTGCAATGTATTTTCCTCTTAGGACTGCCTTTCCTGTATCCCAAAGGGTTTGGACTGTCATGTTTCCTTTTCATTTCCTTCCATATATTTTTAAATTTCTTCTTTAATTGCCTGGTTGATCCATTCATTATTTAGTAGGATGTTCTTTAACCTCCATGTATTTGGAGGTTTTCCAAATTTTTTTTGTGGTTGATTTCAAGTTTTATAGCATTGTGATCTGAAAATATGCATGGTATGGTCTCAATCCTTTTATATTTGTTGAGGGCTGTTTTGTGTCCCAGTATGTGATCTACTGTGGAGAATGTTTCATGTGCACTCAAGAAGAATGTGTATTCTGCTGGTTTGTGATGAAATGTTCTGAATATATGTTAAGTCCATCTGGTTTAGTGTATCATTCAAGGCCATTGTTTCCTTATAGATTTTCTGCCTAGATGATCTGTCTATTGCTTTAAGTGGAGTAATAAAGTCACCTACAAGTACAGTAATCAGTAAGTTTGCTTATGTTTGGGATTAATTGCCTTTTAGTTTTCTTGATTGTTTCTTTTTCTTTTTAAAATTTTTTAATGTTTTATTTACTTTTGAGACAGAGAGAGACAGAGCATGAGCAGGCAGGGGCAGAGAGAGAGGGAGACACAGAATCTGAAGACAGGCTCCAGGCTCTGAGCTGTCAGCACAGAGTCCGACATGGGGCTTGAACCCACGAATGTGAGATCATGACCTGGGCTGAAGTCGGAGGCTTAACCGACCGAGCCACCCAGGCGTCCCCTTGATTGTTTTTTCTGCTGTGCAGAAGCTTCTTATTTTGATGTAGTCCCAATAATTTTTGTTTTTGTTGCTCTTGCCTCAGTGGACCCTATCTAGAAGAAAGTGGCAATGGCCAATGTCAGAGAAAATACTGGTTGCTTTCTGTTCTAGGATTTTTATGGTGTGCGGGCCTCACATGTTGGTCTTTCATCCATTTGGTTTATTTTTGAATATGGTGTAAAAAAGTGTTGCCATCTAGCTTTCCCAACACCACCTGTTCTTGAGGGTAATGCCCTTACGAAGAGGAGTTTCTGTGTGGCCTGCAGTATAGTGTCCCCTGTCCCAGGAGTGTCTCTAATGTGTGCCCTGGGAGTTCTGCTGCTGTGTCCTGACCCCTTTACCCTTCAGCCAGACATCTGCCGAGGCTCTCTGCCGGTTGTGGGCAGTGTTTGGTCCCCGGCCTGAATGCAGTGCATTTTCACTAGGTGTGCCCTGTTCTCCTTGTGAAATGGGACCGCTGCTGCTAGAACCAAGGCCTTGCAAAAGTCCCGGGTCAGGAGATGCAGGGCGAGCAGGGGTTTGGGGCCCATCTTGTGGGGAAGGGGGACCCCTTGGCCCTGGGACTGAAGCACGTGAGACTGGGAGGGTGGTTGTCCTGGGGCGTGGGGGGCTGGGCTTGGTGTAATCGAGTTAGGTGTGGAGCGCCAGTGCCGCTCTGGCTCCTACACACGGTCCTGTGCTTATGCTGAAGGGTGGGGACAGGTGACATGGTGCTGGCCAGCTCAGGCTCTGAGGTGAGCAACTAGCGTCCCCACTCTGCCTCTGGTGCTCTTCAGATCAGTTTCCATGTTGTCCATGTGGTCGTTTGGCTTCTTCTCTCCCAAGAGCAGTGCGAGAGGATCTCTGGACTATCCTAGCCCTGGCTGCTCACCTTTAAACTATAAGCTTTAGGCCCTTTTGGTGGCAAGAACTCAGATAATTCAGGTGCTCTCATTTCTCAAGGCAGTGGCTGTGGGGCTCTGTTGTCCCTGTGTGCTAGTCTGTCTCTGGCCTTCTCTGTGGCTGCGGGTCTCTCCTCTTCACACCAGCCATGATCTCTTTCTCTCCTGAGCTGCTTCTCCACACCTTCTACCTTGTATGATATGGCCTCCTCTCTATCTTCACCCCTTGAGTTTGTTCTGCCTATCTTCAGGTTGGTTGCTGGGGTATTTCAGATGAGATGATAATTACCTGGTGTATTTGTGGGACAAGCTGAGCCTGTAGTCCTACTCTGGGCCACCTTCCAGGAGCTTCCAAGATATGTTTAACTTGATGATAAACTGAAAAGGTTTTTTTCCAGAGTGCTGTACCATTTTGCATTCCTACCAGCAAAACGGGAGCGTTAGAACTGCTTTACATTCTCAGCAGCACTTGGCCTTGTCAATTAAGAAAAATTTAGCCATTTTAATATATGGGTAGTGAAATGTCATTGTAATTTTAATTTGCATTTCCCTGATAAGTAATGGCGTTGAGCATCTCGTGATTATTTGCCATTCATATATTTTCTTTGAAGTGTCTATTTAAATCTTTTGACCGTTTCTTTTCCAGTTCTAATATACTTTTTAGGGGGAATGAGTTTAGATATACCGAAAATTTGAAAAGATAGAGCAGAGTTCCTATATACCCTTGACCTGGTTTCTCTTACTGTTCACATCTTCTAGAACTAGGATTCATTTGTCCAAACTAAGAGATTAGCCTTCATACAACACAGTTAATTAATTTCCAAACTTTATTCAGGTTTCATCAGTTTTTCTGTTAATGTTATCCCCCGCCCCAAATCCAGGATCAGTTCCAGGACATGGGGAGTTAAAGTTTTATGCCCTCATTTTGCAAATCTCTTGGATATCTTCGCCTTGTTGGAGAACTTGTGCCTGGAACCATCTGACCTCTAGTCTTGAGTGATTTTTGGATCTTCTCCATCACTGACATCTTAGGACATCCCTTTACCTTCACCTTGGGGCTTCCTTTCACCTCCCTCTAAGGTTGTTTGTCTCATTTCCTGGATCCCACGTCTTTGTTTGTCATGGTTTTCTTTTTCTTGGTTCATTATGTCATTTTGGCAGAACACATATTTTGAAGCTTCTAGATAAAGGGAAGATGGAAATTATTTTTGCATAGATTATTCTTATATAACATTTTTTCAGGGTGTGGTCATTAATTTATTTATTTTTATTTTCTAAAAATTCAAATTAGGTAGAAAATAGTGTAATAATGATTTCAGGAATAGAATTTAGTGATTCTTCACTTAAATGTAACACTCAGTTCATCCCAACAAGGGCTCTCCTTAGTGCCCATCACCCATTTAGCCCGTCCCTCCACCACCGTCCCTCCAACAACCCTTATTTTGTTCTCTGTGTTTAAGAGTCTTTTAGGGCTTGCCTCCCTCTGTTTTTCTTATTTTTCCTTCCTTTCCCCTAGGTTCATCTATTTTGTTTCTTAAATTCACATGAGTGAAATCATACCATATTTGTATTTCTCTGACTTGTTTTGCTTAGCATAACACAGCCTAGTTCCATCCATGTAGTTGCAAATGGCAAGATTTCATTCCTTACACACACACACACACACACACACACACACACACACACACCCCACATCTTTATCCATTCATCAGTTGATGGACATTTGGGTTCTTTTCATAGCTTGGCTATTGTTGATAGCGCTGCTATAAACATCGGGGTGCAGATTTCCCCTTTGCATCAGCATTTTTGTATCCTTTGGATAAATACCTAGTGGTGCAATTGCTGACTTGTAGGGTAGCTCTATTTCTAAGTATTTGAGGAACCTCCACACTATTCTTCAGAGTGGCTGCACCAGTTTTCATTCCCACCAACCATGCAAAAAGATTACCCTTTCTCCCCATCCTTGCCAACATATCTTGTTTCTCGAATTGTTAATTTTAACCATTCTGACAGGTGTGAGGTGGCATCTCATGGGGATTTTGATTTGTATTTCCCTGATGATGAGTGATGTTGAGCACCTTTTCATGTCTCTTGGCCATCTGGATGTCTTTGGAAAAGTGTTCATGTCTTTTGCCCATTTCTTCACGGAATTATTTGGTTTTTGGGGGTTGAGTTTGAGAAGTTTTTTATAGATTTTGGATACCAGCCCTTTATCGGATACGTCATTTGCAAATAACTTCTCCCATTCCATAGGCTGCCTTTTAGTTTTGTCATTTCTTTTGTTGTTCAGAAGCTTTTTATCTTGATGAGGTGGTCATTAATTTTATATACTAACTTGCCTAGGATAGAGTACCCAATTATTTAATCAAACACTGATGTAGGTATTTCTGGAAAATATTTTGTGGGTGTGGTTATAGGTCCATAATTAGCTGACTTTGTTTAAACAGTAAGTTATAGTGATACATTTTTATTGAAATTCTAGTTAACACCCGGTGTAATAAGGGTTTTAGGAGTAGAATTTAGTGATTCATCACTTACATTCAACCCCCAGTGCTCATCACAACAAAGGGCATTCCTTAATGCCCATCCCTCATTCTGCCCATTCCCAGCCCACCTCCCCTCCAGTAACTCAGTTTTTCCTCTATCATTAAGAGTCTTTTACAGTTTGCCTCCATTTTCTCCCTGCCCTTCCCTTAAGTTCATCTGCTTTGTTTCTTAAAATCCACATGAGTGAAATCATACAGTATTTGTCTTTCTCTGATGTATTTTGCTTAGCGTGGTACCATAATTAATTGACTTTAAGTAAAGAAAATTACTCTTGACACTATGGATGGGCCTCATCCAATCAAGAGATGGCCTTTGAGGAAAAACTAATGTTTTCTAGAAAAGAAGAAATTAGCCTCACAACTGTTCCATCAACTCCTGTCTTAGTGTCCAGCCCACTAACTTGCTATTTGAATTTCACATTGACCTTTTCTCGCAATCACCTGAGCCAGTTTCTTAAATCTTCTAGCTATGCCTATGTCTCTTCTATTTCTCTAGAGAAACCTAAGTAACATAAGGGGCATAGAATTATAGTTAGAAATAAATTTCTCTCAGAATTTTGAAGGCTCCCTTAGTTCTTCCAGTGATGCTGTTGATAACTGTGATTCAATTCTGACCCTTGAGCTTTATACAAAATTAATTTTAATTTCTGAAAGTCTATAGACTCTCATGATCATTCCTGGTGGCTTGAAATTGCATGGTCAGGTTTATTTTCATCCATTTTTCTGGGCATTCATTCCCTTTCAATCTAGAAACTCCTATTTTTTAGTTTGGAGAAATTTTATTAGATTATTTGAAGGTTTCTTTACCTCCATGGTCTCTGTTTTCTCTTTGTGGAATTACTATTAGATATGTGATCTGGTGATATAGTCTGTAGAATTTTAAAAATTGTTTCCCCCCTTTTAAAAAATCGCTTGGATATTTCCTCAATTGTATCTTCCAATCACTTTTTTTTTTTTTTTTTTTTTTTTTATAAAGGGCCACATTACTTTTGTTTATTTGTAAGCTCTATGCCCAATGGGGCTTGAATTCATGACCCTGAGATCAAGAGTCACATAGTCTATGAACCAGGCGGGCGCCCCAATTTTTCTTAGTTTCTAATTTCTGCTATTACACTCTTATTTTCCATGAGCTCTTTGATGTTTTCTGAACGCTCATTTTTGTAATAGCCATTAAACAAGATCAGGATGCTGTCATATAATTTGTTACCTATAAAGATGTAATGGTAATTTTGGTTTGTCTCGAAGTTTGCCTTTTTTTTTTTTTTTTAATTTTCTTCTTCAAATTTTCTTCTTATGGTCTCTTTCTCCCAGTCCTCAATTTTCTGTGGGTATATTTCAGTTTGATTTTAGAGAATTTGCTTAGACGTTCTGTGATCCTTAGCAGCCTGCACCGAGGGTGGGGACTAAATGCTAGGAGCACTGGTGGGGGTGGGGGGAGGGGAAGCTTGGTAGCTGGAATTCACGGTCGGGCGCCCTGGCTGAGTCAGCCGCTGGGGAATCACCAATGTTGGTATCTTTAAACTTCCTCCCTTAGTAAAGTAACTATATTGCAGTGGTCCAAATGCAACAGTTGGGAGAGTGAAAGAATGTACTGTTGTCATGCCCGAGGGTCAGACATAATCTCAGGCTGTCCTAGGCAAATTAGGGGAAGCTCATCTACTTCCTGAGAGTGATATTCCTCAAGGAAAATTCTTCCATATCCAGTACAGGTGCTCGAAGTCGAAACTGTCTGCATCTAGGAGCTGCATGGAGGAAGAGGTCTAGGAGGTCTTGTCCTCCATTTTCCAACGTGCATGCTTATTTATAGTTCTTCCATTGGAAGCTACCTAAATTCCAGTCGGCAAGAGTGTAGAAAATCGTGGAATTCATACAGTGGAATGCTACTGAGTAGTGAAAACAAAGGAGCCGCAACTACACACAAGGAAATGTTTTACATAGTGTTGAACAATAGCCACAAAGAGCCAGATAGAGAGTGAATGCTGTATGATCCCGTTGATATGAAGTACAAGAACTGGCAAAACGAATCCAGGATGATAGAAGTCGTAAGAGGTTAATTTTGGGGCCCTGATGGAGAGGCACTGACCCCACGGGGGCGGGGGCGGGGCTCATAGAAGAGTCTGTAGGTTAGATATGGGTAGATTTACTCACTGAAGAGGGGGAAGAGTGGGATTTCAGGTAGGTAAACCTCTGTAGTGAGAGAACTTGTTAGCACAGGAATATTAGGGAAAGAGAGGAAAGAGTCCTCAGTAGTTGACGTCGTTAGAATTCCCTGTTGAAATACCAGCCCACTAGAGGTCCAGCACCAACTCTGCAGGTAAAATTAGCACTTACACCGAGTAGCCATGGCTTTACATGATATTTACAAAAGTTAATATGTTTGCCTTTAAGAATCTGTTTCCTTGAACTTGAAGTACTTTACACAAGCATCTTAATCATCAGGAATGTCTTTCTGTCCCCTTTGTCACTTTGCTTTCTAATGGTTTTCCCCATCATAAGCCTCTGCTCCTGGGGAAACCCAGGAGATGGTGTAGAGGCAATAATTGCTTAAAATATTCACTGTTGCTCTTTGCTGAGCTGATTCCTTGGTGACAAGTCGACCTCCCACTCCTCGAACACCAGTGTTACTGATGTCATTTGCTCTGGCCGGTGAGATGTGAGAAGTTCACATTCCGGAGAACGCGAGCCCCATCTAAGCAGAAGCTTTATGAGCTCCCGTTGCCTGTTGCCATTACCACTTATTTTTTCTTCTGCCATACAAGTGGCATGTTCTAGAAGGGGACTGCTCTGGGTCCCCTATCCAGAGATCCTGGGATTATTTGTTACCAACGAAGTTAGTCGTAATGCACTAGGTCGTTTTGAGAAATTCTCTTGAACAAGTTGAGCAGAATCTGCTACTGTATCTTTTCTCAGGGTCCAGAGAATTTTCTCTGCTTCGACCATGAGAGATTTAGGATCCCTGAATATCTAAAAATGGAGAAATATCTAGTTTTATTTTTTTAAATATTAAAGTTTATTCATTTTTTGAGAGAGAGAGAGAGAGAGAGAGAGAGAGAGAGAGAGAGAGAGAGAGAACACACAAGCAAGTGAGAGGCAGAGAGAGACAGACACAGAATCTAAAGCAGGCTCCAGGCTCTGAGCTGTCAGCACAGAGCCTGATGTGGGGCTCAAACTCAGGAACCATGAGATCAGACACTTAACCGACTGAGCCACCCAGGAGCCTTAGGTCATCTGTTTTTAACTAATTTAAAAAAATGCCTAGACCATAAACCATCAGAATTAATGTACTACAACAGTTGAGAACAAAATATTTTATTTCTGTCAATAAAACTATAGTTTACAATAGTATTTACTAAATAAATTATATAATTTCTCTTTTACAAGCAATAAACTAAATCACAAATATTTCAAAGACAACATATGTACACGACATAAGGCCTTTTATAAATAGCTTTGCTTTTCTCATTTCACTAGTAAACAGTGAAAAAATCTTTATAGAAGCTAGTTTTCTATAAAGTATATGCAGACCTATTACACTGATCTTTATATGAAACCAATTTAAACTTTTAATGACATGGGCTATGATTATAATTTTGCAAAAAGCGGAATTTGTACTTTATTTACCATTTTGCATGGGTGGATTTTTTAAAAAAATAAGCAGATTACATATGTTGCTCATGTATAATCATTGGATGCATGCAGAAGGAAATAGCGCAAGTGTCAATAGGAAAATAGCACTTCCGAGTCCAAAGTGGTGATTGGCAATGGTCTAGAAAGCTTAAATAAGTTCATGCAGTTCTTCACAGTTGAGCAAGCAACAGCGAATGACAGAACAGGATGATGGTTTTTCACATCACGTCTGCTGATCAGCCTATGGGCCAAGGTTCCCCCGACACTTTGCAAACTCCTAAGTCCAGTTGATTATTTCTTGTGTGCCATGAGGGCCAGCCAAGTTCCTCTGGATAATTCCGGAGTGCAGAGGCTTCTCTTCCCCAACTGTGGAGTGGTCACCATGTTCACTTACTGGGGAGGGGGAAAAAAAAAAAAGCAGCTGTAAGACGTGATGGGGAGGTAACAAGGAAAGACAGCAGCCGTAAGACTAAGTTTTGACATTGATGTGTAACTGCTCCTGGTCAAAGGGAACACAAGGTCACGATTATGCCTAAGCTTCATGTGGGGAATGCGCAGGTAGAAGTGAGGGGGCCTCAGGCTCGGGGTCCTTCTGTGATGAGGACCACAGCACTGGCTTCTCTGGTAGACCCTGGTACACCGAGGTGTGTCAAGTTCCTGCACCAGCACAGCACAGTGCTAAGACTCAGAAGGAAACAGCCTGCCTAAGGCACACCCCCCCCCCCCCCCCCCCCCCCCCCCCCCCCCCCCCCCGGCCCCGACCTCCAAGTGCACAGGGCTTTGGGCAGGTGCTGTTAGAGCAGGTCTGAAGCCAATGAGAACTTGAACATTGTCTTGACTCATGAGTGCCGTGTTCATTTTCAAACACTGTCCTTGTGATGGGAGTAAAAACACATCCAGCAAAAAGTTAACCTAAAATGGTAACCGTTTAAGATCAGAGACTGCCGGTCCAATCTACGACCGTTACACCAAGGTCTACACGGGGAGGTAGGACTGTGTTCAGTTTTTAGAGGCAGACCTAGTGGGTTAAATCTAGTGATTTCCAAACGACTACAACTACAGGAGCTATTCATATAACTTTCTTTTTTATATTAATTTATTTGAGAAAGAACATGAGAGAGAGAGTGAGGATCATAAGCAGGGTCTGTACCATCAGCACAAGCCTGACGCAGGGCTCGAACTCACGAACTGTGAGGCCGTGACCTGAGTCGAAATCAAGAGTTGGGATGCCTAACCTACAGAACCATCTGGCTACCCTACTTAGCCCTCTTTGTACCTTGTTTTAGCTGTAAAATGGGAGTCCTAAATCTTTCCATATAGGGTAGTTGTAAGGGACAGACTTTTCTTTGGGAAAATAGTGTGTGTATGTGAGTGTGGGTATCTACACACATACACACACACAAATGTACACAAATTAAATCTGGATCATTTGATGCCAGGCATGTGCTTGTGTCCTCAAAACAGTTGAGAAGGTTGGAGCTGTTGGAATGTGTGGCCCAACCCCTTGATTTGGAGACTGAAAAAGCAGATACAACATTGGAAATGATTCTGAAAATCATTAAGAGACTATGTCAAACATTGTTTAAAAAGGAGTGTTTTGTCAGTTAATTTAATGGGAGTTGTAATTTCTACTAGTTTCCATTTTGTTTCTTCTTAATCTAAGTTAGGAAGATACGCTTGCCTCAATGTACAACATGCTCTAATTAATACTGAAATCATCTTCCAAAAATAGCCAGAGGCTCTGGTGTCGTGAGCTGTAGCAGTGGGCAGAGCGGAAGCTACCCACATTCCCAGGACAGATGGCTGTAAAGTGGACTTCATTCAGGCTCAGTCTGATCCCTCAGCGTGGTGGATATTAATGAGGGACACAAAAAAATCCACCTCAAATGACAGGGTCCTACTGATGAGCTTTATCAGTCTTGCTGTCTTAAAAAAAAAAAAAAGCCTAAAGGAGGCGACCGTTCTGTTCACGTTCTCTAGATCACAGCTGGAGGTCTGTGTCTGGTTTCTAATGACAAACTTGGAGAAGGCCAGGACCCAGTTTGACCCATGCCCAAGATGACACAACACAGAAGGGCTCCACACCCAAGACCCCATGAAAATAGTTACAAACCTGGACGTTTTGGTCTCCTAGAGACCTAGAGATGGGGCGGAAAAGCTGCTGTCCAGTTGCTGAAGCCGGCCATGGGGAAGGAAGAGTTGGGTACTCACTTAGTCCTAGGACCTGTGTCCTCAAGAGTAGCCTGGGTCCTCAGGGTGGAGGTTAGAGTATCAGAATGTGTGCAGTAGAGTAGCAAAAGCCTGACCCTTCTCCATCTCTTCCCATTGGGCACCCTGACCAGCATGTCCTACCCCAGTGAAAAGAGTCCAATTTCCTGTTGAAACCGATGAGTGTGACTAAATGGCTCTAAGACCAGAACCATGACAAACTCATGGAAAGCAGTTCAGCTTTGACTTGGAAGGGTATTCTGAGCAGGTAAAGAAGAGAGTCATCCCTGAAGGAGGGGTGATGGCCTACCCTGAGGCCTGAGCCTGATCAGCCTCTGGGGAGAGCGGAGGAAGAATCAAGAATGCACTTGACATACGCAGGCCAGCTGAGAGGACTGGGGCAGTCATGGTGGGCTATGTCCACAAATCCCAGAGTTGGGTTCAAACCAAAAGATTTTATTAAACACAGTTAACAAATTTATTGTAAATAGTTCTTGTACCTAAATGACTATTTGGAAAAAAAGTATTGGAATGCCTCTCAAATTTAATTACACTGATATTTTAGTAAAAAAAAAAAAAACCACAGGAGAATTTATAGTTTAATACATTCTCTAGGGGTGCCGGGGTAGCTCAGTTGGTTAAGCATCCAACTTTGGTTCAGGTCATGATCTCATGGTTGGTGGGTTCAGGCCCCACAGGAGGCTCTGTGCTGACAGCTCAGAGCCTGGAGCCTGCTGAGGATTCCATGTTTTCCTCTCTCTCTCTTTCTCTCTCTCTCTCAAAAATAAACATTAGAAAAGTTATAATGAAATATACTCTCCTTACTATTAAAAATAATGAAAAGTCTTTAATAGCCACCAATTTTTTTTTTTTGTTTAATTGAGGTGTTGTAGAAGTTTCTTTAAATCCAAGTTTAAAAGAAACTGGCCTCTAGGGTACAAGAACGTCTATGTGGGGTAAGAACTGCCAGCTTCTATTTCATAACGTCATCTTGGGATGACATGATGGATTACACAAATGTGTCTGTTCTGTGCTAATTTATTTTATTTTATTTTTTTTTTTTTTTTTAGAGGCAACACTTTTTTTTAATTTTTTTTAATGTTTTATTTTATTTTTGATACAGAGAGACAGAGCATGAGAGGGGGAGGGGCAGAGAGAGAAGGAGACACAGAACAGGAAGCAGGCTCCAGGCTCTGAGCTAGCTGTCAGCACAGAGCCTGACGCGGGGCTCGAACCCACGAATGTGAGATCTGACCTGAGCCGAAGCCGGAGCCTTAACCGGCTGAGCCACCCAGGCGCCCCTGTTCTGTGCTAATTTAGAACTGTAATAAAACAGGGTGGTGGGACAAGTCTTTAAATCTGTGTGGGATCTGAAAGCATCGTGTCTTTTTGCTTGGCCACAGCAGAAAGCAATTTTATTAGCCCCTTATTTAGCAGGGGGTGTGCTCTAATTTTCCTTCAAACTAGACCCCTCGAGTTCTTACTGGTCACTGGAAAGCCAGAAGCACCAGCTGATGATCCCACAAGGAAACTGATAAGTCTTTGAATTGATTCTCCACAATGTGGCGTACAGGTGGGCACCTCCAGCTTCACACCTCCCCCACCCCCGCCCGGAAGATGAGATTTTCACGGTATTATTTCACAAAAGACAGCAACCTGTGAGGTGTGTATGGCGTGAGACAGTCGTCCAATTTACTTCTCTCACCGTAGCTGTCCAGTTTTTGCAGCACCATTGATCAAAGAGTCTTTTCCTCATTGCATATTCTTGTCTCCTTTGTCATAGATTAATTGACGATAAATGCATTAGGTTTATTTCTGGGTTCTCTATATGGTTCCATTGATCTGTGTGTCTATTTTTGATAATCCTACACTGTTTTCATTTCTGTAGCCTTATAATATATCTCAAAATCTAGGATTGTGAGATCTCCAGTTTTGTTCTTCATTAAGAATGCTTTGGGTATTACGTTGTTGAAGATTTTTTCATCTGTTAGAGGGACTGGCCTTTAGAAAGTTTGTTTTTTGTAGTATCTTTGGTTTTGGTATCAGGGTAATGCTGGCCTTGTAGAATGTATTTGGAAGCTTTCCTTCCTTTTCTAGTTTTTGATCTAGTTTGAGGAGAATAAGTATTAAGGCTTCTTGAAATCTTGGGTAGAATTTGCCTGTGAAGGCATTTGGTCCTGGACTTTTCTTGGGGAGTTTTTTGATTACCAGCAATGAAATTGAGTCAGTAAACTGCTTCTAGAAATTTGTCTATTTTTCTAGGTTGTACAATTTATTGCCATATAATCTTTCATAGTACTCTTTGAATCTTTTGTATTTCTGTGGTGTTGGTTGTGCTCTTTTGTTTCTGATTTTGAGTCTTTTTTTTTTTTTTTTTGGTTAAGTAGGGATAAATGTTTATCATTTTCATTTATCTTTTCAAATATCCAGCTCTTGGTTTCATCTTTCCTTTTGTGTATTTTAAAAAATTTTTGCTCTGATATTATTGCCTTCTTTTGACTAACCTTAGCCTTGGTTTGTTCTTTGTCTAGTTCCTTTCAGTAAAAGGTCAGATTTTTTTTAAAGTTTATTTAAGAGTGTGTGAGCCAGCAGGGGAGGGGCAGAGAGAGAGGGAGTCCCAACCAGCCTCTGGGCTGTCAACAGGGAGCCTGATGGGGGCTTGATCTCACAAATGTGGGGTCATGACCTGAGCTGAAATCAAGAGTTGGACACTTAACCACTTGAGTCACCCAGGTGCCTCCAGATTTTTTTTTTTTGGAGGCATTTTTTCTTGAGAAAAGTCTGTATCACTATTAATTTTCGTCTTATAAAAGCGTTAGCTGTGTCCCTAAGACTTTGGATAGTTTTTAGTTTCATTTGTCTCCATGTGTTTTGATTTCCTCTTTGATGTCTTCTGTTGATCCACTTGGCTGTTAATATCATGTTGTTGAGCCTCCATGTATTTTGGTTTTTTTCCAGTCTTTTTCAGTTTATTGAGACTTGCTTTGTGGCCTAAATGTGATCTATGCTGGAGAATGTTCCATGTGCACTTGAAAAAAAATTTGTATTCAGATGCTTTGGGATGAAATGTTCTGTATATATTTAGATCCATCTGGTCCAATGTGTTGTTTGAAGACAGTGTTTCCATACTGATTTTCTACCTGGATAATCTATCCATTGACGTAAGCAGAGTGTTCAAGTCCCCTACTATTACTGTATTACTGTAAATTTCTCCCTGTACGTTTGTTAGTATTGACTTTATTTACTTAGCAATCTAAGGTTGGGTGCATAGATGTTTACAACCGTTATATTATTTTGTGGGATTGATACCTTTATCGTCATGGTAATGCCCTTCTTTGTTTCTTGTTAGTTAAAATAGACTTTAAAAGAAAGACTGTATCGATATATTGGCATTTCCCCATCCCTCCACTTGGTCTAGATGTATGTCTCTGTAAGTCTGAAGGGTCTTTTATGTATGCTGCTACCTTATTTTCCGGTTAAATGTAAATGGTCTAAATGCTCCAAAGTAATTATTGATAGGCATGTCTTTACTGTCATTTTGTGAAGTCTTTAGCCAAAATTTTTTGTAAGAGCTAGAATGTGGCGGCCAGGCAAAGCTCCACAAGCTGGCCAGTATCAACAGCACTAAATGGTCCGTGAAGTCCCCAGCTTCCACGAGCCCTTGGGGAGATGCTCTTTTCTAACTACATCTACCTCGAGGTACAGCCCAAGGGCCCCACCAAAGTAGGATCTCTCCCTGTATGGTTTCCAAATACAACTGAAATTTGCTTCCAAATTGAAATTTCTGTCCACCATATATGTGAGGAAATTACTGATTTGATTTTCTCTCCAGCCTAATGCAGGTAATAATCCTGGGTTTCCTTTTTCTGCACCAAGCCCCCATTTCTTCAGCAGTGTCTGAATTCTGTCTACCTCAGCCCTGCTCTGTTTCCTTTATATTTTCTATTCTTCTTCTGGCTGATGTTCCTTCTGTTGGCATGTGAGCCCAGCAGCTAGCCTGCCTCACTGTAGCCAAAGCCCCCTACATGCCCCTGCACACGCGCATAAAGGGCTTACAATGCCTCACCCCTTGGCTCTGGACTCCCTTCCAGCTCTGGGTTCACTAGATTGATTTCCCAAAACTCCCTGAATTTCAAACACAAAACAGCCTCTGTTGGACTCTGGGGAGCTTGGGGCCCCCCCCACCCCCGTCCCGCTTTTCTTAGCTGAGGCTCTATATTTGTTTAATTGTATTCCTGCCTATCTCATGTTGGGGGTTAATTCACAAGGCACGATCACTTGAAGATAGATTGGAGGGGTTTCTCTAACAGCTGCAGGAATACAAAAGCCATATTCTTGGTGGGGGGGGGGAGGGCTGGTCAGGCTAGAGCTACAGAAACGAGGACACAGTCCGTGAGTAGGTGAAGTGACACCACCACTAAGGCATCTCAGATGGAGGGAACCTTAGAGAAGCTATGGTCCAAACAGCTTACCTGGAAACTTATTAAAAAAAAAAAAAAAAGATGTAGGCTTGGAATCCAAGGTGAAAATACTCTCCTAAGAACCAGAGACTGCAGGCCTCTCCCCAAGAGCCTGTGAGGCAGAACGTGAACTGTTCTCGGCCACGTCCAGCTAGGATGAAAACTACCACATCGTGCCCAGTCTGGCAGGATGACGAAATGTGAGGTGCTGGCAGCACAGGGCGTGCCCGGCCTCTTGCCAACCGTTAAATGATCAGAGCTCCATGCCAACCAGCAGAGCAACTACAGGGGCCCCTCGGGGATGCTGGGGGTTAGGTGCCAGATCACCGCAATGACGTGAAGGCTGAAACAGAGGAACCGTTTGGTTTTGCGGGGCACATAAAAGGCACGTGTATACCACGGCCTGCTAAGTGTGCAACAGGGCTATGTCTAAAACACAACGGATGTACCTTAATTAAAAAGCATGTTTTGGCTAAAAACCACAGCCGTCATCTGAGCCTCCAGCAAAACTGTCATCTTGCAGGTGGAGGATCATCCCTTGATGCTGACCGAGGAGGGTGCTGGGGGCTGACGGTGGGCGTGGCTTGGCAATTTCTTAAAACAAGACGACAATGAAGTCGGCTGTAGGGACTGACTCTTCCTTTGATGAACCGTGTCTCTGGAGGATGTGGGGCTGGTGGACGGCATTTTCCCCAGAGCTGAACTTCTTTCAAAATCGTAGCCAATCTTCTCAAGCCCCGCAGCTGCTTTATCAACACAGTGTGTATAATAGTTTAAATTCTTGGCTCTCATCTCAACAATCTTCACGGCATCTTCTTCAGGAATAGATTCCATCTCGAGAAATCATTTTCTTTGCTTATCTACAAGAAACAATGCCTCATCTGTTCAGGTTTTACTAGGAGACTGCAGCCATTCAGTGCCCTTTTCAGGCTCTAAGCCTCCTGGGATTCCCAGCACATCCGTAGTCACTGACTCCGTGGAGGCCCTGAATCCCTCAAGGTCCTCCCTCCGGGCCGGAATCAGCTTCTTCCAAACTTGTATTTATGCTCGTATCTTGACCTCTTTCCATGAATCACATACGTTTTTATGGGCTTGAGTAAATCTCTCCAGAACATTTTTAATTTACTCTGCCCAGATCACAAGACTCACTATCTATGGCAGCTAAGGCCTTATGAATTGTGTTTTTTGAGACCTGAAACTCAGAATGACTCCCTGATCCAGGGGCTGCAGAACGGATCTGTGTTAGCAGGCACGAAAGCCACAATCTTCGTGTCCCTCCCCCTCAGAGCTGTTGGGTGGCCCGGTGCATTGTGAATGAGGAGGAAGTAATGTTTTGAAAGGAATACTGTTTCCTGAGCAGTAGGTCTCAATGGTGGGCTTGAAATATTCTATAAACCATGTTGTAAACAGATAGGTTGTCATCTAGGCTTTGCTCTGTTTAGAGAGCACACGAAGACTAGAATTAGCATCATTCCTGAGGGCCCTGGGATTTTCAGAACGGTACCTGAGCAGTGGCTTTCAACTTTTAAGTCACAGGGGCCTCTAACCAGAGGGTCAGCCTGTCCTTCGAAGCTTTCAAGTCAGGCATTGACCTCTTTCCTCCAGCTGTAGAAGTCATAGATGATACGTTCTAAGACTGTTGAATCCACATTGAAAATCTGTTGGTTAATGTAGCCATCTTAATTCAGCTAGATCTTCTGGAGAACTTGCTGCTTCACCTTGTACTTGTACGTCATGGCGATGGCTTCTTTCCTTAAACCTCATCAGCCAACCCCTGCTGGCTTCAAATTTCTCTTCTGTAGGTTCCTCACCTCTCTCAGCCTTCACAGAATGGAAGAGTCAGGGCCTTGCTCTGGATTAGGCTTTGGCTTAAGGGCATGTTGGGGGTGATATGGTCTTTAATTCTGACCACTAGAACTTTCTCCCTATCAGCAATATGGCTGTTTCAGTTTCTTTAAAAAAAAAAAAAGTTTACTTATTTTTGAGAAAGGGGCAGAGCATGAGTGGGGGTGGGGAAGGAGCAGAAAGAGAGGGAGACACAGAATCCTAAGCAGACTCTAGGCTCTGAGCTGTTAGCACAGAGCATGATGCGGGGCTTGAACTCAAGAATCACAAGATCATGACCCACGATGAAGGCAGACGGTTAACCCACTGAGCCACCCAGGTGCCCTGACCGTTTCACTTTCTTATTACTTATGTGTGCACTGGAATAGCACTTAAAATTTCCTTGAGGAGCTTTTTTTTTTTTTTTTTGCAATCATGACCTGGCTGTTTGGTGCAGGGGAACAAGCTTTTGGGCCATTTCAGTTTCCAAAATGCCTTCCTTGCTAAGCTTAATCATTTCTAGCTTTTGATTTAAAGTGAGAGACATGGGATGTTTCCTTTCAGTTGGACTCCTCGGCCAGTTAGTAACCCTCCAGTGGCCTCTAACTTCAATACCATTATGCCTCAGGAGACAGGAAGGCCCTGGGAGAGGCAGGGAAACGGCCCATTGGGGTGTAGGAACCCACACAGGTTTATTAAGTTCACTGTCGTAGGTGGGTGTGGTTAGTGACTCCCTAAACCTATTCGAGATCCCTAAAACAAATATTGACAAAGTTTGAAACATTGCAAAGATGACCAGAACGTGACCCACAGACACAAAGTGAGTAAATGCTGTTGGAAAAAATGGGACCCAAAGGCTTCTTCAACGCAGAGTTGCCAAAAGCCTTGAATTTGTAAAACCTACAATCAGAAGAGGCACGCCTCTCCTGGTAGGAGAACAGACTCCAGGGACAAGCTGGCACTCCCCGGGGCGTCTCCTGGGAATGAATCTAAGACTCTGGCCTCTCAGTTTTTAAACTGTTCTTGTGGCTGCACCATTTGAACACACACAGTTCCCTGCTGATGATTTGTTCTCCAAAAACCCAGAAGCCCGAGGGCATCAGTGAGGTCTATGGGCTAAAAGTTCTATGTTCTTTCCCAGCACTCGAGTGACTTCTGCTAACTCTAAGTCCAAAACTGTTATCTTATCACCTAATAGAGCCGATAGCTCTGGGGCCACAACCCAGTTCACTCTGACCCCTGCTTATGCCACAGTGAGAAGATGTTGGGAGCAGGAATATCACTCTTGGTTTCATCTGAAAAGCAGCACCACCTGGGGAGGAGACTACTGGATTCTGGTGGACTTCTGTAGGGAAGGAAGGCGCACAGAGGCCCTGTCTCCAGGCAGAGGGGAGGAACCGGAAGCTATTCCACCATCAAGTCCTTCTGTCTCTGCACTTGTACTGCTACCATTTTCTTATAAAGAGACAACAGAAGCAATTATGGGTGGGGTTGCAACTCTCAAAAAAGTCAACAGCCAGTTCCTCAGAATGTGGCCCTATTTTGAGGTAAGGGTCTTTAGAGAGATCACGAACTTAAGGTCATGAGGGGAGTCCTAATGTGATGGATGCTTTTACCAAAAGAGGAAGTCTGGACACTAAGTCCCACACACACACAGGCAAGACCACGTGAAGACACAGGAAGAGGACAGCCACCTACAAGCCAAGGTGAGGTGTCCGGAACAGATCCCCGCCCCGCAGCCCTCAGCAGGACACAGCCCCACCGCCACCCTCCTCTCTGACTTCTGGCCTCCAGAACTGGGAGACGATAAGTTTCCTTATTGGAGGTACTTTATTGCGGCAGCCCTAGAAAACCAATGTGGCAGCCATTCCTGGGCTGTAGAAAGTGTTTTTTTTCAAGTTGAAATCTAGAAGATACTCAATCCTGCCCCTCACGGGTACAGCCACCTAGGGGTTGAGAGGCTGTAAGGGGCGGCTTGTCAAAGATTCAAAGGGAAGACAAGGGTTTTTCCACCTTCTATTTGTCGATCGTCTGATAAAGTTGTTGCTTAAACAGTAAGAAGGGCATTTTTTTAAATGCCGAATCCCCAAACGGCTGAGGGGGCCTTTCCAAGAGGCTCGGGAAGAACTGACCTTGACAGCTGAGGAGCTCCTGCTCGGATCCGGGGTAGATGAGCCCCTGTAGGTGCACCTGCTCCTGACTGCGGACTGCAGAGCAACCTGGAAAGTGGCCGGGGCCGGGCCTGTCTGAGGCCGCTGCCTTCGTCCCTTAGAGGACGTGGCCCTGAGGACTGTGCACACACAGCATGGAGGACCTGCCACCAAGTCCACAGCGTGGAGAGCGCCCACTGAACGGCACACTTGCTCTTAGGATTCAAGGACTTGGCGTCACTCCTTGCGCCCTGTGGTCAGAGGTGCCTTTCCACCACTAGGTGGCAGTAGGGCTTGCTGAAAAGGGAAAAACCGTCCCAAGTCTGGTTCCTGCATGCGTGGGTGGTAGCAGCCCCCTCTGGGGTTCATTTTAGCTTTGCTTTCCGGTCCACAAGAAGAAGGGGGGACACACAGTCAAGGCTCCGTGCAAGACACAGGCAGAGATGAGTGCTGCACGGCAAAGAATGCCACAGAACGCGCTGGGCCACCGGAAGCTGGAGGAAGTGAGGAAGGATCCCCTCCTAGAACCTTCCCACGGAGCCTAACCCTGCTGACACCTTGATCTCGGACTTTGGGCCTCCACAACGGGGAGATGATACATTTCTGGTTCAGCCACCCAGATATGGGCACTTGGTTTTCGGGCAGCCCTAGTTAGCTAACACAGGTGGAGAAGGAAGCCAAGGCCTCAGATTCCCCCTCCTGCGTCCTCCTAACGTTCAACACACTCCGGGAGGCCGCCTTTATTTTTACAAGTGCATAGTACGTACACATCCTCCTTTGTACCCCGTTGGCCCCATTCTTCCTCCGATCCCACAAGAGCAAAATGGTATGAATGAGGGCAGCCCTGTTCACTCTGTCCGTGGATAGGTTTTAATTTGCTTTCTTTAAACCCATCTGTTCCTAACGTGGGTTCATTTTGAGTTTGTTCTTTGCAGCCTCTAGGCCTGGTGGCCTCCAAGCTCACATCCCAGGAGTTGGAAAGGCTCAGGAGACTAGCAAACATCGGCGCCCCTGACCAGGAAGAACACAGAAACTGAAATCCCAGAGAGAAGTGTCAGGCAGATTCTGGAGGGAGGGGGGAGGCGGACAGAGGCCTGGGTCAGGAGGCAAAGAATGGGGTGACCCCTGGGGTGCTGAGCTTGGAGGTACCTCAGGCAAGGTCACGTGCAGAGCTGACCTGAAGGCAGAAATCAAGCTGGCCTGTGAGGCCAGGAGTCCCACAAAGCTAGGACCCAACAGAAAAAAAAAAAATCTGCTACCCTCCCCGCAAACTCAATCAATTGCTAATTCTGGGTGTAATCTAACTGAAAAGCCAGTGTGCCTGGGTGCCTACCAATGCCCTTTGCTCATCCTGAAACAGTAGTTGAATACCGTTGGTTCTGTTTTTTTTTAAACCAGGATCCTATGGGGGGATGATCTCATTAATTTGAAAACTGTGATAGTTGCCATAGGTCCAGGCACTGGGATCGATTTGTTCTGTTCTTCTGTGTGTCTTAGGGGGGCAAACATTTCTCGGAATAAACAAAGGGGGCTACTTCACTCTTGCTGAAATCTCTCTACTTCTTCCCAATGTGTGGAAGGAAACGGCATTCTGGTTAAATGCCTTACAAGCCAAGGGCCGTGGTTGGCCCTTCCTCCTCCTCCTCCTCTGGTCTCACTAAAATCTACCAAAACCCCAAGCAGCCTCTTTGGCCTATGGGGACTGTAGCTCTGTGCTAAGAAGCAGTAGAATTGCCCCTGTTTCAAATAAACACTCCTGGCTGCAGCCCCTCTGGCTATAATGAGAGTGATTAAAAGGACCTGCTACTCTGCCTACAAGTCTTTTAGCTCAATGCCAGTGAAGCAAAATCCACAAATGCGATTTCTCGTGCCAGAAAGCGCCCGTGGATTTTCTAAGACCCCCGTGACCTAATTTAAAGTGTTTTTCTTCTTTTTTCGTCAGGCTTTTCTGATACATAATGCTACGGTAAGCTGTTAATTCAATCATTTTCACTTCTCTGCCACTCTTCGTCCTGTGATCAAAGAGTATTATTAGCCACCCTAAAGACACATTAAATAATCAAGCTGTCCAGCAGCTGCACATCAGAGCATTAATCTCCCATCCTGGCAAGGCTAAGAAGTGGCTTAACCATTTCTTCTCCTTTGCCCACAGCTATTTTTGCACTTCAAACAGCCACCTCGAAGAGACACCTCTCTGAATGCAAGGGCGCCTTATGGAGACGGTGTTGATAGGGAAAGTGTAAGAAAGAAAAGGGTAGAGCCTGGAGACTAAAGAGAAGAAAGTCATTGTTGGGTGGCACCTTTCAAACTTCTGTGCTCTTAACGCAGCAATCCCATGATCCCCCAAGGCCCCATCCCTGCTCAGCCAGTCAGACTCGTAACCTTTTTCAGCTGTGTCCTGTGATATTCCCCTTCATGCAAAATTGCATTCTGCATCAGGCAAGGAAGCTGCCTTAGGAAGTGCAATCACAGCCATGCAGAAGGCGTCAGTGCCTGAGGCTGAGACTTTTCACAAAGTGGAATCCAGCTCTGATTGGAAGACTGCATGACGGCCCGTTTTCAGTACCCGCACCTGTGCCATCCACTCACTATTGGAGGGCAGAGGCATCTTTGGTCACCAGATAAGATCCTCTTCAAAACCCCCTCCCTCGATTTGAATACTTTCAAATGAGTCAGAGAGCCTGGAAGTCTCTGTGGAGGGAAGGTCAAGGGCCTTTTCAAAGCGATGCAGGATTGCTGGAACATGGAATCTGAACCCAACGCTTTAGTAAGGCGCCTGGACAATTAGCTGCCTTTTAAGGTAAACTATGCTTTCAATTTCATGTCAGATCACAGCGGAAAGCCAGCCCGCTGGCTGAACTGACAAGCGTATAACGTGGGTGCATCCTTCAAAGGAATTTCATGGGTCTCCCGGTGTGCAGACATCATTGGACTTTAAATCCTATATATTTTTAAGGGGATCTACACCATATTATATATTCGTATACAAATAATAACACCAGGGGATTAGGTGATATCTACCAACTGAGGAACACTGTATCTTAAGGGGGAAACATGACAAGAGACGTCTTTGTCTGGTTACAACGCTGAGGACCGTTTCAGAACGGAAGCCTCCGACTGCTCTTCAAGTAAGGATGCCTTTGAAGAGGATTCTAAGGAGGGCCAGAGGAAGGCAGACAAAGGCCTGCCCTTCTCCTTCTCTTTTCCCTTCACTTTTTCAGAGTGCAGAGGCACAGGGAAATCGTGAAGGGGGGCCAATAAACTGCATCCTTTCCCAACCCGAAAGAGCACACGAAATAAAACATAAAAACCTCCAGCGTGAAAACACAACCTGGAATGACAAATTAATGGTGCAGAACTTTCTAGATGTATTGCCAAAAAATTTAAGCTTAAATACCGTGAAGGTTTAAGGTAGAGGATATGATGAAACAACAAAATTTGGAGAAACCACTGTCATGACTCTGGTAAAGCCTCCTTTTCTTTACCATGTAATTTGGAATTTGTAATTCCAGGTAATTCTGAGGAAGTCCAGGAAGGTCAGAGCTGGTGATTTAATGATCCATTTTATAGATGAGAAAACTGAGGCCCTAAAAGGGTAGGCAATTCAAAGTCCATGATTGGTGAGAGGCAGAAACAGGCACAGAACCCCGGTGCCCATTTCTGTGTCCCATTGGGTGCAGCAGGGGAAGGCACTCACTTAAAGGATTAGGACAGTGGGGAGGGGGGCGACCATTCCTGGGGTTCCATCAGGTCTTTGTAAATAATATGAAGATGTCACCTGCCTTTTCATTCCCATGCCCCCTCGTGGGCACACAGTGTCGAAGGAAGACGTGCCTGATCACAAGAGACTAGCGCGGACCCAGACCCGAGAACCCAGCCTCTTCTACTAAACCAGAAGTTAGGGATTTTAAAGAGGTAAAGTACTCCTGCTCTTCTCATTTGTTTTTGTTTTGGAAGATCATTCTTTTGATAGAAATGTACTGAAATGAACAACAGTGAGATGGAAAGAAGTGAAAGGTTTTGGGCTGGACCCCACTGGCTGGAATCCCAGCGCCGAATCAGTTACTGTTTCATTGCATAACTTGGGGGCAAACTGATCATCTTTCTGTAAAACGGAGCTCCATCTGCTTCATCGCGGGTTGTGGGGATTAAACGGCTTAAGACAAACTATTTAGGACATTGCCAGGCTTGTAGGCAACACTGAAAAATGTTAAGTGGCTTCTGGCGAGTAGCTACAAAACAGGATTAGACTCGATCAGCTTTTCTCCAAGCTTGGTGAGAATTTGTACGCCCCCCGCTGCTGGATTGCTCTCACTTCCTCTGCTTGGGAACCACAGGCGCCAGCCAACTGTCACCACTGCCTCTTTTGGTTCTAAACTCCCAGATCCCTTGATTTCTAACTGGTGCTCAAGGCTTCTCAGTACAACCAACCATTAATATTGTGGCTTCCTGAGACGAGCATTCTCCTTTCCTGAAATATTTTGCTGTTCTGTGTCCAAGAAAGGCATGGAAGAAGTAAAGTTAGACACTGATAAAAACACATACGCAGTTTGCTTATGAATGAAATTGATAATCCCAAGGAGGAACACCAGAAATGGCTAATGAGACCAGCGTCCTACCATAGGAATAAGGATAACAGATCAGGGCTGGCATGGGCAGGGCCATTTACCCAGCTGCTGATCTTACACTCCGCTCAGGAGTATCGCATGCCTCCAGCTGGTGCAAATGTGGATTTTAAGAGAAACACACAAAGGGCATGAACTCCTAGCTCATGAAGGTGAGATTTCACTTGGTCTTTCATCATAGATTTCCCTGGAAGCAACCAAACTTCCCGTGCGACCAAAACATTACTATAAACTGTTTTCTTTCCCTATTTAATTCCCTATCTTCTTGGTGGTACAGAGGAACCAACTCTTCTGTAAGGATCTTACAATACACCATAGCTTACTTTAAAAAGGGGGCAGCAGTGCGGGGAGGAGTGTTGCCCAGCAGAAAAAAATTCTACTAGTGCTACAATCGGGATCTTCAGAGGTTATAAAAAAAGTCCTTTCACAATGACTGGTGTGGGGAGAGGGCTTCTAGTTTATAGAAGAGGTCAAAGCAAGCTTGCCTGAGGAGATGTTTAAGCTGAGACTGAAGAAGTGAGGGAGCAAGCATCAAACAACAAAGAAAGTGTGTCCAGACTCTTAAGTACAAATGCAAAGGTCCTGAGGCAGAGACATGCTTGGTTATGGGAGGAACACCAGGCCAGTGTGGTTGGAGTGGTATCAGCAAAAAAGGCAGAGGCAGGAAAAGGAGGTCAGAGAGGCGGGGTGGATCAGACCATGCAGGGCCGTGAGGACCTTGGCTCTGACTCCGGGAGACGGGGGAGGCCACGGGAGGCCTCTGGGATAATGAGTACATTTTTGGTGGCTGATGCCTTGCAGACTAGATGTGGGGGACTCAAGGGCTAGGCGGGGGCATATGGAGAAGTGTAAAATGGCGGCATGGGGGGGGGGGGTCCCGTGCTGGTTCCCAGCATGGAGCTTGCACACACGGGTGTGGCAAAGCTTCAGAGCGGAAAACCTGAAACCACCACCTGGCCTGTGTCATGGGGTTTTGTGCAGGTGTCGAAGGATTGGAGGACGCGTGTGGGATGCACTTGGGAGGGAAAGCACCCTTCTCCTTTTTTCCGGTTTAGTCCACATGTACCTTTGTAGCCCTCCTCTTATATTCAGTCAAGCCACTGCAGCCAACTTGGCAGGCACCAAAGTGTATCCACACCCTGATCACTCCTGATTCTCCACGTAGCCCGGGGAGGCAGACCTTATTCCCTCCTTTGTCAAGTAAGGACACACAGAGGGGTTCCTGTCCAGATCGCGCAGCTGCCCGGTGAGAGCCAAGATTCCTGAGTGCTGACTTCAGGTTCTCCCCTCAACCCCGTTCTGGGCCTCTTAAGTTACCAGTTTACCAAGGCAGTAACCCAGAATTCGAGAACATTGACACACAGGAGGATACAGTTGAGTCAGAGGTGGCCTGACTTTGTTGGGAAGAACATGGAGGGGGCCCCTCCTTTGCCTCATGAGCAGGGGGCTCATTCCCTTATTATATACACCGATTCTGTGTCCCCTACACGGTCTTTAGTGGAATGTCCTATAACAACTGTCAGAGAGCATGGCTTATGGAAACGCACCATTTGTAAAAGTGACAGAGCACCATGTTTGAAAACCCAAGCGTGTCTGGTCTTGGGGGCTGTTCCTGAGTCAGCTGAGGCAGGGGTCCATCTGTCAACCATAAGGGAAGGAGAAGATATCAAAACGACTTACTAAATAGACATCGAGCACGGAGGCATTATCATCCTGCATTTCCAGAGCACTGGGGTCCGAGGTCAAGTAGATGGTCCCCTCTTCCAAGGTAAATGTTGAACTGGAAGGTAACCCTTTACTGGAAAGACAAAGAGGAATAATGAACATGTGGCCTCCCAGAGCAAAACCCATGGAGACTTGCAACGTTGTGGCTAATGAAGTAGAGTCTGGGAAGGCTTTTCGGGATCAAAATCAAAAGTGATTTTGAGAGTTTGAAGGAAATAAGGTCCTGCCTGGAGATCCGCTCACTTAGTTTAAGGAATCTGGTGGCACCAGCGGTAGATGATCTGTCTACTTTGCTGCATGAGATACTGTACATTTCTGAGAAGTGATTTGTGGGTCCCCAGCCTCTGGAGGGCAGAGAGCTATAATCCGGAGGCACACGGCTCAGCTTTGACTTTGAGAACTTGGTTCCCCCTGTTTACATTTTCCACATGGAGTATTCACGCTTTGCGAGTTTACGAAGCTCACCTTCAGTGCTGATGACTTCTCTCTGCTGTTCTCTTTGGCATGGAAAGTCCAGTTGTAATCGGTTCTCACATGTGCATCAGAATCCCATGGAGGGTTGGTTAAAACCCCATTTCCTAGGTCCTACACCCCCAGATCTGAGCCAGAGCCCACCAGCTTGCATTTTTTTCATTAAGTTTATTTTATCTGAGACACAGGGAGTGTGAGTGCGGGAGGCGCAGAGAGAGAGAGAATCCCCAGCGCTGTCCACGCAGAGCCGGATGTGGCGCTCGAACTCACAACACCCCAGGATCGTGACCTGAATGGAAACCAAGATTCGGACATTTAACTGCCTGAGGCACCCAGGCGCCCCATCAGTGCGCATTTCTAATAAGCTCCAAGGTGATGCTCGTGCGCTGGTCCAAGGCTTACGCTCCGGGGAACACTGAGTTACACTGGGCGCCGTGTGACGCGCCCGTGAGGACAGACTACGTGTGCCGAGGACAGCAGATGCCGAGGGAGGCGGGCAGACGGTCGTACTGGAGGGTCACATACGAGGAAAAGCCACCTTGTTTTGTCATGATGGGAGTCACTGGTACCCACAGAAGTAATCGGCCCATTTTGATAGTATTGACCTTGGGGATTAAGTTAGGAGCTCAGGAATATACAAGTTAGATATTTAAACTGTGGGAATTTTCCACAGGGAGGTTTTGCAAGAACGTGATGTCACCAACAGCCACAGTAAGAGAGGGCGGTGGGGGCCAGGTGGGCTGAGAGCAGAAGCGTGGAAGATGGCCCTCCCTCACCTCCCCCGGGTCGAAGCACACCCGCGGGGCCCCGCCCCAGCTCCCCCTTCTGAGAACTCTAGACTGAAGCCATCCTCTGAGCTTTTTGTCAGAGCCTCCCAGCTCAACAGAAGACTGATGAGAACCTTCTAGTCCCCTGCCCTTCCCTACTAGGGGACTACCCCTCATTTTCTTTCCCTATGTGTTTGAAACTATGTCAAATAGCTAGAAATCCTGACCTTTTCAGTATTAAAAAATATCACTAGATTTGTATGAGTCTTAATCAAGTTCATTTGCATTTTCTTCTGATCGTAAAAGATACTGAAATAATTGTAAAAATACTGCCGAAGTAGTGAGAAGGGCATCGGAGTCTCCTGTGGGCCTCTCAGGTGGTGAGGTGGGAGAATGTGAAAAGGAAGGGGTCAAAGCCTGGCCGGTTTTCTCTTATATTCTGGACACTGTAAAGAAGTCCGCTTCGTTTTCAAAAGCCCCACGCTGTGGGATGCAGGTTGTTCCGTGGGACTTGAAAGAACAGGGGGAGAGCGGCCTCTCAGTGGAGCAGTTGGCTTGATAAACCTTTAACGTTTATTTCTGAGAGAGAGAGAGAGTGCAAACAGGGGAGGGGCAGACAGAATCCGAAGCAGGCTCTAGGCTCCGAGCTGTCAGCACAAAGCCCCACACGGGGCTTGAACTCATGAGTGGTGAGATCATGACCTGAGCTGCACTTGGACACCCAATGACTGAGCCACCCAGGCGCCCCAGACTGTAAACCTTGAGTGATTTCTTGGTTTAGTAAACTGTCGGCCTTCAAGAGAGGCTACTTTGGCAGTGAATGTTGCTCAAGTGATTTTTCTGGATCAAAATAAGGATGGAGTGATGGGCTTTAAACTGGCTGTTTTGTGAGTGCTGTCACAAAAGATGAATTAAACATCAAAGCAAGAGACAAGGTGGTCAGACAACACGAGTGTGGTATGACTTTTATCCCCATTTTTATGGCTATTTTATTTGTATATAATTTAAAAAATCTCTAATGGGGGTATTTTATGAACAAAGAATTTATTTGATGAAGTTCAAAACTAAGTTTTCCCCTTCCTGTTTGAGATTTTAGTTGTGATATTTAAGGGTATACCCAAGAAGATTCTGGAAGTGATTTTTAAGTAGGCTCTATGCTTAATATGGGGCTTGAACTCTTGATCAAGAGTTGCATGCTCTGAGATCTGAACCAGCTAGATGCCCCTGGAAGTGATTTTTCTTAAACAATTCTAATTTTTTAATGGCATCACATGTAGCATTAAAATAGCTAAAAGTTGTCTGTCTTTTCTCCTGTCCCCTTGTGACCCAGCCACTCCCCTAGGAGTAAACTTAGGTATTTTTCAATCTAATATTTATCTTCTATTTTTGGTAACTATGAGTAAGCAGCTACCACGGTTGAGGGGAAAAAAATGTACCTGTTAAATTGCAAAGAACACTTATCAATTATTTTAGCTAATATACACTATGATTATAGAAAACAAGAAGTACCAGATTTCCTCAGTTATTATCTGATCGAATTTGATAAAATCAAAAAGGTATCCAATAAAAAAAAACCCCACTCTATTTGTACTGTTGCTCACATCTATTAGGACTCTTTCCTATTCCAAAAGAATATGCTGAGTGTCATTTTATTTGAGGGATGAAAATGAGGCTCATAGGGACTTAAATCCAGGTTAGGTAAGGAACTCTTCAAATAATAAAATGGCAAATCACCCAACTAAAAAATGAGTAAAGGATCTGAACTTGTCCAAAGACCTACAAATGGCCAGCAAGCGGATGAAAAGATGCTCAACATCATCAAGGGAATGCAGATAAAACTGACAGCAAGATACACCTCACACCCACTGGGCTGGCTATGAAAAAGTCAGATGATCACAAGAGCCGAGAGGAGGTGAGGACCAGGCGGCTCTCCTACACGGCGGATGATGCAGAAAGGTGCACCTGCTGTGGCAAGCAGTGTGGTGGGTGGGTCCTGAAAACCGTATGACCCAGTGATTCTATACCCAAATAGCCAAGAAAAACGAAAACCTACGTCCACACCAAAACCTGTACTTGAATGCTCCCAGCAGGCATGCTTCAGAACAGCCCAACGCGTTCATAACCCAAATCTCCATCAGTGGATGAACGGATAAATAATTCCTACATCGGAATATCATTCAGCAATAAAAAAATAAGGATGGAGATGCTCGACAACATGGATGAATGTGGAAAACGTGATGCTAAATGGAAGAAGCTGGTCCTAAGGGACCACATATGGTGTCATTTCATTTCTGTGAAACGTATAGAGCAGGCGAATCTAGAAGAGACTGAAGGCAGATGAGTGGTTGCCGGGGGTGGGGGTGGGGGGGGGAGCACAGGGAAGGAGTCCTATTGGGTAGGGACGTTTTTCTTTTAAGTTTATTTTTAGAGTGTGTGCTTGCACACATCCATGTGTGAGGGTGTGCAAGTGGGGGAGGGGCAGAGGGAGAAGGAGAGAGAGAATCCCAAGCAGGCTCCACGCTGTTGGCAGGAAGCAGACTTGGGCCTCGATCTCACAAACCACAGAGACCATGACCTGAGCCGAAATCAAGAGTCGGGTGCTTGCTATGCCTGGGTGACTCAGTTGGTTAAGTGCTGGACCCTTGATTTCGGCTCCGGTCATGACCTCATGGTTCATGAGATCAAGCCCCGTGTTGGGCTGTGTGCTGACAGTGTGGATCTGGCTTGGGATTCTCTCCTCTCCTTTCTCTCTGCCCTTCCCCACTTGCATAAGTGTGTTCTATCTCAAAACAAATGAATAAACATTAAAAAAAAAAAAGACTTAGATGCTTAACCAATGGAGCCACCCAGGTTCCGTGGGTGTGGAGTTTCTTTCTGGGACATTGAGAATACTCTAAGATGAGATTCAAGTCCTACACAAGTCCGTGAATATATTCAAGCTACAGAACTCTACAGTTTACATGGGTGAATATTATAGTATGTGAAACATCTTAATAGAGGGAAAAAAAAGTTTCACGAGGCACCTAAAGATGGCGATTTTAAACTTGATCTCTCAGGGCACAGTCCAGAAATATCAGAAACCTGACAGAATAAACTTTTGAACTGTTTGGAATACATCCCCGATTAATCTATAATTCAGAAAACGTTTTCTTTTTCCGAAGAGAGAAAATTCCCGCACACAGGGCAACATGAGAGCACTGGGCTCCGGACGGCACGGCGTGGGGCGAAGAGACCTTGCATGCAGGTCCACCAGAGCCTGGGGGACCCTCTGCCAAGGCACAGGACCGGCGCTGGTGTGGCACACTGCACAGGTCAGGGGGCCTCCATCCTGAAGGACGTCTAGCTCAGAGCCTGTGGCCTGCCGGCCCCCAGAACCGATGTGGCTGGGACAAGTGTGCCGTGGGCCCAAAGAGGTTTGTGTAGCTTGAATTATTGCTAAATTAGGAAACAGGAACCGCCCCCCCCCCCCCCCCGAAAACCTGAGTTTTCCACAGCTGGCAACTCTTAGTCCACGTTTCTGGATAGAAGGGAGGCTGCACCTGCTGCTTTAAACTGGGCACGTCTGACTTGTTCTCCAGGGTGCCCACCGCTCTCTGCTTTGTACCGGCCTCTTCCGCCCACTTATCTCACATCTGCCTGCCTCTCTTGTACTTGTCAGCCAACACCTCTAACTTCACAGAGGAGGAAACTGAGGTCCAGGGAGAGCACGGTGAAGTAACTTGCCCAAGGTCACGCTTTAGAAATAGGCCACTGTAGGAACTGATGTAGTGACGGCAGATGTGCCTGGGAGCTGGAAAGTTAATGCAAAGATCCAGCAGAAGCAAAGGCAGGATATGGGGTTGGATGGAACCGCACAGATCTTTGCTCCAGGAGAGTAATGACGGCCAGGAAGGTTTGGGGGGAAAGTAGGCAGAACACGCTTTACAAGCAAACAGGTTCTTCTTCCTCGAAAAGTTAAGAAAAAGGAGGCTGGGGGGCTCAGCCGGTTAAGCGTCCGACATCAGCTCAGGTCATGATCTCATGGTTTGTGAGTTTGAGCCCTGCGTCAGGCTCTGTGCTGACAGCTTGGAGCCTCCTTCGGATTCTGTGTCTCCCTCTCTCTCTGCCTGTCCCCAGCTCCTGCTCTTTCTCTCTCGCTCAAAAATACAAAAACATTAAAAAAATAAAATTAACTTAAAAATAGAATTAACATATGACCCAGCACCCTCATTTCTGGGAATATACCCCCCAAAGAACTGAAAACAGAGTCTCCTATATTCGTTCACCCAGGGTTATGGGCTAAACAGTGGGTCTCCCATTCCTATCGTGAAATCCTAACTTTCAGTATTTGACAATGTGTCGGCAGATAAGGTCTTTGAAGAGGTGATTAAGGGTGATGGATCATTGGGAAAGGCTCTAATCCAATATGACTGGTGGCCTTAGAAGAGATACATACATGTACAAAAGACTGAAGACAGATGAGACACCTCAGAAGAAACCAAACTTGTTGCCACCTTGATCTTGGACTTCTAGCTCCCAGGGTTACAAGAAAATACGTTTCTGTTGTTGAAGCTACCGACTCTGTGCTGTTAAGGCAGCCCTAGTGAACAAACACACCCTGGTGCAGAGCAGCGTTCTCACAGCAGCCAAGAGGGGAAGAAACTCAGAGGAGGAAACAGATAAAATTCGATACATGCACACAATGCAGAATTACTAAGCCTTGAAAAGGAAGTGACTTCTGACATATTAATGGATCAATCTGTAGAACACGATACTGAGTGAAATAAGCCAGTCATTAGAATACAGACACTGTATCATTCTATTTATATGAGGCACCTAGAGTAGTTCAACTCACAGAGGTAGAAAGGTGATGGATGGTGGTTGCCAGGGGCTGGGAGAATGGGGAGTCACTTCATTAGGACCTGGAGTTCTACGAGATGAAGATTCTGGAGGGGGCGCCTGGGTGGTTCAGTCAGTTAAGCATCTGATTCGGCTCAGGATCTCATGATTCTAGAGTTCAAGCCCCATGTCGGGTTCTGCACAGGTGGTGTGGCGTCTGCTCGGGATTCTCTCTCAGAAGAGCTGACTTCAGCTCAGGTCATGATCTCATGGTTTGTGGGTCAAGCCCCGCATCAGGCTCTACGCTGACAGCTCAGAGCCTGGAGCCTGCTTTGGAGTCCGTGTCTCCCTCTCTCTCTGCTCCTCCCCCACTCACACTCTGCCTGTGTCTCTCTCTCTCAAAAAAACGTTAAAAAAATGATTAAGATGGGAAATTTTATGGTAAATGCACATAATCAACAAGAACAATAGTTATTTAAGCTTCTAACGTTTTAATTTAAAAAATGACCTAAGAACTCTGTCAAATACATACTGCCCTACGTCAGTCGTTTATACACTTAAGTCCCATTAAATGCATTCAAAATAATCTGACATTAATACATTGAGCTACATGACCAATTCACTAATCTTTCTTTATATTTGCTATCCTCCTCCTTCAGTACATACTGAGTGAGATCAGAGTACGGACCTGGCCAGTAACCTCCTTAAAACGATGACGTCAGGAACTAGCGACCACCTGGGAAAAGGGGAGAACGCATCTGAGGGAAGCAGATACCAGGGCAGACAAAGCAGCTCATGCAGACTGTGAACTCTGGACCCGACCATCTAGCTTTGAATCCTGGCTCTTCTGCTCGGTTGTGGGGATACTGGATAACTTTTCTAACCTCTCTGGAACTCGGTAAGTGGAGGCTTTTTCCCCCATAGAAAATGAGAACAACCTCAAACATGCAGAGCTGTTGGGAGTGATTTGTGTCATGAATGTACCACAAACACCCTTTCACGCCGCTGTGGTCTAGGGGCGAGGAGGGAGCAGAGATGAAAATCCACGTCTCTGCCTCATGGGATTGACAACCACCTAACACACAGAGAGAAGGGAATGAGGGGTGTTTACAGTTTGTAAATAGCAAAACGCACTGCCAGTGAGTTTTAAGGATGTGACGCACGAGTTGGACACCAGGGGACACATGTATGTCCCCTCTACCCCACGGGGCACTGTTTTTCCCTCCGAAGTATCCCACTGATGTGTCTTTTCCTGGGGTGGGACATGCACCCCCTACTCCCTGACAGCCCTGTCTAATGATCGCATGCTAACTGCCTCACTCATTTCTTAACTTCTCTAACCTCTTCCTTTTATCAAAAAAAATTTTAATGTTTATTTTTGAGACAGAAAGAGAACAAATAGGAGCAGTGAGAGGGGGAGAGACAGAATCCCCAGCAGGCTCCGTGCTGTCAGCACAGAGTGGGACGTAGGGCATGAGCTCACAGACTGTGAGACCGTGACCTGAGCTGAAATCAGGAGTTGGCTGCCAGATGCCGCTTCTCTAACCCGTTTTAAAGGTCGGAGGCGGGTAGTCAGCTGCCAGTTGCACAACTGGTTTCTGGCCGCTTGCTTTGCAAGTCCTGCAGGTTTGTTTAGGGCTTCAGCTGAAGCTGACATTAAAAACAGTTCATTTTAACAGTTATGTTCAGCAAAGAGATTAATAAAGGTTAGATACACCAGTGAAGATAAAGCTGTATCTTTCCTAATCAAGAAGCACTTCCTATAGAACACAGAGTGTTACTTGTGCTTCAGAACCTTTCCACTATATACGTGAATGTGTGTGTGAATGTCCATTGCTACTTCAAAAAATGAATGCAATGTAATTATTAAAATGGGAGGGGCGCCTGGGTGGTCAGTCGGTTAAGCGTCTGACTTTGGCTCAGGTCATGATCTCATGGTTTGTGGGTTCGAGCCCCATGTCGGGCTCTGTGCTGACAGCTCAGAGCCTGGAGCCTGCAGCCTGCTTAGGATTCTGTCTCCCTCTCTTTCTGCCCCTCTGCTGCTCACTGTTTCTCTCTCTCTCTCAAAAATAATTTTTTTAAATGGGGAGATAATACAAGAATAAACCATCCAACCCAACCACCTGGGCCCACAGCCTGCAGCAAATTCCTCCCTCCTTGTAGATGCCTCGAATAGTAAAGGTAAGATTAGTTCTAAAGAGGATTTTCACTTAAATATATGAGCCACTGATCAATTTCATGTTTGTTTCTCTTCCATTCTGACAGGAGGGATTTTCTTGCTCCTTAGCCCTGTTCTCTCACTGTTCTGTAGGCTTCCTGGGCATAGGCCTATTTGGAATCAAGTTCTAATTTGATGGTTTTCCAGATTCCTTTTTAGGAGTCACTGTAAGTGAGAGCATCTCTCTTGGGAGCACTTCCCTTAAGCCCAATGGTTGGGTCAGAGGGCCTGCCATTCCTTAGCCTCCAGCTCGGAAGGTCCATTTCTAGAAGCAATGTTACGTGACTAGGTTGGAGAGTCTGGCTGCCTGCCTGGGTTCTGCACCATCAACTTTTGCCACAGTTCCCTCAATTCAGACTGTCTGAGGGCTAATTGAGACTAATTTGCAACAGGGTGTCCAGGAAACTGTTAATCTCCCCAGTTCTGCTCCCTTGTAGGACCGGAGGACCTGCCACCGCTCCGCAGCTGCTCTGGGCTCAGCTCTCTGCACACACTGCAAACTTGTCACGGGGAAGAGCTGTGGGGGGAGGGGGTGAGGGAGACCTTAATGGTTCTCTGATGTCACACAGGCCTCTCTGTCACTTACAAAAATGCTCCTGTTAGCAGCAACATTAGTTTGGCTTCATTGGAGAGCACAGGCGGGGCTGCACTGCTGAAAAGACTCATCGACGATTTTATAGCCCAGAACACTCTGATTTCTGTTTGCAGACCTAATGAGTGTTTTATAGCTAATTCTCAAAGAGGTATTTGCTCAGGGGGCATATGGTACGATCCACAGTTTTTTTCTTTAAGTGTTAACTTCTCAGGAGCGCCTGTGTGGCTCAGCCTGTTAAGTATCCAATTTGAGCTCATGTCAAGATCTCATGGTTCATGGGGTCGAGCCCTGCATTGGGCTCTGTGCTGACAGCATGAGGCCTGCTAGGGATTCTGTCTCCCTCTCTCTCGGCCCCTCCCTGCTCACGTTCTCTCTAAATAAACTAAAAATAAAATAAAAGTTAACCTTTCAGTGCCTTTATCGTCTTTTATCAAAGTAATAAAAACATATTAAATGATATAAATGACTTAGATGAAAAACAGTACCCTCCTGTCTGACTCCCAACCCACCCCCTCCCTGGGAGGGGCAGCTCCTTGAGCGATTTCACTTTTTAAAAATGTTTATTTTTTAGTGCTTATTTATTTATTTTGAGAGAGAAAGAGCGTGATTGCGCAGGTAGAGGAGGGGCAGAGAGGGGGAGAGAGAGAATCCGAGCAGAGTCTGTACTGTCAGCACAGAGCCCAGTGCGGGGCTTGATCTCCCAAATCCACAGGGTCCTGACCTGAGCCAAAAAAGTCAGAAGCTCAACTGACTGAGCCACGTAGGTGGAGATTTTAATGTTTTCTTTCTTTCATGGTTTTATTTAAGCCATTTTCTTTTGGAAACATCTCAGCATGAAGGGAGGGGTAGAAATAAAAGTAACTGGACAGTGGTATGGTCTTATTTTTCCATATCTTAGCCACTTTTTCCATGAAACATGGCAGAAATAGTTGCCCCCAGTGATTTCTCTTTTTAGCATTTCTGGTGGTTCTCAACCTAAGGCATCAGTTCTAGATTCCATGGGAAGGACACACACCTTTCCTGCACTCTCCTTCCTCCCAAAGTCTGCTATTTACATTTAGTCTGTAACTGTGAATGAGACACTTAGTAACCTTTTAAAATGCCATCAGCCGTACACCAAACATCTCTAACTTCCCACGTTCTTTCATCTTTGTCCCTGTTCTCCTCTCTCGCTTTGTATTAGATACACATAAAAATTTTTTCTCTCTACTTTGTCATGGCTGTTATGTGCTATCTTGTTTATATTCTATCCTGTAGCTACCACCACAGTTCTCCTGACTTGTCCACTGATTGATTCTAAAACTAGAAGACTGATATGCAGAATTCATACTATTAGGGCTACGGAAACATTGTTCATGCCTGGCCAACAGGGAGTCCGCATTCTGTTTCCCTCTCTGGATTCCAAGCCACACTTCCTGGGCCGTGCAAAGAAAAACGTTTGCAACCACAAGGTTAAATGGAATCATCTTGGTAGTTTTGCTTAAAGTCACCATGGGTTAGGTTGCTTCATGTCGGGGGTGTTTTTGCCCTTTAGAAATGGGCTGCCTGCCATGGGATTAAATCCAGAGAGCGCGTGGACTGAGCTGGTGGAGGCCCTGACACTAACCCTGCTCCTGCGATCATGAGTCGCTGGTCTGGGCAAGTCCTAGCAATGAGGGCTGGCTTCCTCGTGTATAATGGGAAGGGCGGGCCCTGCCCACCTCTCAGGGTCATCTAGGGGACCAGGTCAGGTAGTGCCACAGACACGGCTCACGCTCTTCCCTACAAACGCAAAGCAGAGTTTCACGTCTCCAACTGCGCCTGTCCCGCGGTGGGGGTGGGGCTGTGATGAGGTCTGCTCGCACAGACAGATTTATCACAACATTCTGCAAAAAATCCCTTTTCTGCTCTTCTGAGTTGAGCCGCCAGAACATTAACGGATAAGAGTGGACAGGAAGATCTCTCTGTAGAGAAAATCCACCAGGGCAGCCTACTCTCACTTCAAGACTGCAAACACTTGTTCTGCCCGAGAGAGGGATGCTCCGTGGGGGCAGGTGCTTCTGACTCGAGGATCAAGCCCCTCCCCGCGCCCCTCTCAGGAAGGCTCCCCTCTGGCTGCAGAGGGTGGGGAGCAGCTATGGGGTGGGGAAGTCTGAACCACGGCCCACTGACGGCCTAAGTACACTCAGCGTGCAGAAGCTCATGCCTGTGCCAGGCCGGCACGCCTCTTCCAGGCTGAGCTCCTGGACTGCGTGCGCGGGCAAGTCTGCGGGAAGCCCTTGGCCGTGGTCACTGCATCTCGAATGCTTCATCACCCACCTCCCTAACCTCCCCTGCCAAACAGGGTGCTTCCAGAGGGATCTGCCACGCACACGGGGGCCGCTGTAGGGAGCGCTCCCACTTCTATTTTTAGACGCGGAGGCGCCTGTTCCCAGCGGAGGCAGGCAGGCAGAGCGCAGTGGCTCTCTTGGGGATCGACTGATGGCTGCCCTGGGGGTGCGCAGCTCGGGCTGAACCTGCCTCTTTCCTCACGGAGCGAACAGGCGCGAAGCCTACGCAGTCACAGCACAGGGGCAGGGCTTTGCCCTGGCAGGTGGAGAGAGAAGTGGACTGGAGTTCCCAGGACTCGGAGTTCCGGGAACAGGAACCGTGTTCCTTGTTCTGAGGCCTGGTGGCAGCCGAGGGCCCCTCCTCCAGGAGCGGAGAAACACACACATGCGGAATAAGTCAGGCAGAGAAGGGCAGATACCATGTTTGCATTCATAG
>PJEM01008952.1:6167-76502 GCA_004023845.1 Helogale parvula
CGGCTCAGGTCAGATCTCATGGTTCGTGGGTTCGAGCCCCGCATCGGGCTCTGTGCTGACAGCTAGCTCAGAGCCTGGAGCCTGTTTCAGATTCTGTATCTCCCTCTCTCTCTGACCCTCCCCTGCTCGTACTGTCTCTCTCTGTCTCTCAAAAATAAATAAAAAGCATTAAAAAAATTAAAAAAAAAAAAAAAAAAAGTTTTTCTATATTTTATATTTTTAGTAAAAGAGAATACAAGAATCTAAGAAATGCATGCCATAAATTTAATCCATGGTGATTGCTCAGTTCTGTTTCATTTGTCTTCCTTGAGGTTTTTTGGTTTTTTTTTTTTTTTTATGTAGACTTTACACCCAACGTGGGGCTTGAACTCATGATTCTGAGATCAAGAGTTGCATGCCCTACTGACTGAGCCAACCAAGTGCCCCCAAATAAGTAAAGGGATGTATTTATTTATTTATTTATTTATTTATTTATTTATTTATTAATTAGGTAGCCTTTTCATTTGCCTTCCTGAAAATGGCTGCTTGGATTCTCCTAAGAAGTCATTTTCTTTTTATATTCTGCACCAATGAGTTATCTTTAAGGTCAAAGGGTGGAAACTTTGGGGAAGGTCTTAAGATAAATGAAAACATCAGAGACGCCCCTCTGCCAATATTCCCCTTTTAAAAATCTCACAAGAGGAGCCAAGATGGCAGAGAGGAAGGGAGCTCTGTAAACTTTGTCTGCCCCATCTATCAAAATGAGAAGGACATTATTCCTATCTGCAAGAGTGGAAGGAGAAAATACAGACTCCAGAAAGAAGAGAACCTCAAAGATACCTGAGTGAGTGAGTGCTAACTGGGGAGATTGGAAAACGGGCCAGCACGAGATGGGCAGGGGAGGTGGGAGCCCCAGCCCAACATGGGGCAAGCGCTCGGAGCCCAAGAGACAAAGGGAAGAGATAGAGAAACTGAACACGCTCATAGTACTGTCTCTGGGGAAGAGATAAAGAACATTTAACTGCGCTTGGAGAGAGAAACTCTCACTCCATATATAACTGCTGGGCAGCGCGAATCCCGAAGCCGGGTGGCACAAGGGAAAGAGCAGCTTCCAGCCCTGCGCCCATCCCAGTGGGAAGTCGGTGGCCACGCCAGCGGCCCCAGGGGCGCTCACTTTGACCTCAGTTATGGGAGTGGGAGCATGCACCTCATTTCCATGGCGCATCTCGCCCCCAGCATTGGCCGCGTGAATCCCGAATCCCAGGTGCCAACAGGGAAAAAATAGCCCCCACCCCTGCACTATCCTGGCAGGGAGTTGGAGGCGGTGGAGGCCAGGGCACACACTTCAGCTCCAGGAGCTCGCAGCTCATTTCCGGCAGCACCTGGCGCCTCGGGCAGCAGCAACGCGAGTCCCAGCCAGAGGCAAAAGACACTGCTCCCTCCCCCAAGGCAACTGGAATCCCAATTGGGGGCTGGGAATCCGCAGTGGTGTCTGTGAGGACATGCACTTCACCTCCTGCTGTGCACCTCGCCTCAGGCAGCACACCTTTCCTCAGGCAGCAGCAGCCGAATCCCTGCCTGAGCCAAAAGAAACTAATCCTTCCCCGTAAGAAGACAGCCAAAGCAGGTACATCTCATCTGTGGTAGCATAAAAGTGCATGGACTAGGACTTTGAACCGAGGTGGGCCTGGAAAATACAACTTGGCTCAGCTGCGGCACAGGGAGACCGGACTCATTGGAGTGGCCTACATACAGTGCCTAGTTCCAGTGGAGCTTGGCTTGCGGCCATTATACTCTCTGCAGCCACCAAGGCAGAGCCTCTGAGAGCTGCCTCTGAGACCTACCACACCAAACCACGCCTATCTGCAAGGGGGAGCTGCTGCTTTTTTCTTTTCTTTTTTTCTTCCTTTTTTTTGTGTGTACTTACGTTTTTTATTATTATTACCTTTTTTACTTAATTTTTAAAAATTTTTACTCCTTATTTTCCTTTCTCCTCTCTCCCTCTATTTTTTTCTTTCTTGCAATCCAGATATATTCTCCTTTATCTCATTCTTATTTCTCCCCTCAACTGGTCATACACTTTTAGACTGTCCATTGTCCTTTGATGTCTCTGACACCCTTTATTATTTTTTTCTTCTTTTCTTTTCGTCTCTTTCCTCTCCATATACCTTCTTTTCTTTTCCCCTTTTAATTTTTTTGTTTGTTTGATTTGTCTGTGCGGTTGTATGCTTCTGTTCCCTCGGTGTTTGTCTGTCTGTTTTCCTTCTTAGGTCTACACCAAGAAACAAGCCAAAGTGTGCATGATGATGAGTCCCAAATATCGTAGAGTAGGGAAATAAAATATTCAAAGGCACAACAAGAGAAACTGAGAGACACCATTAAAAGAATATTTCCTGAAACGACAGGCTCTGGACAGTCAATAATCCTCCTTTAACAGAGCAATATTAACAAGTGCACAGTGCACAACGAGCTTTTTAAAGCTGACAAGAGACAGAAAACTAGCAAAAATAACAAAATGAAGGAACTCTCCCCTGAAGAACCTCCGGGAAAAAGTGACAGCCACAGAACTGCTCAAGGCAAATCTAGACAACATACCGGATGAAGAATTGAAAAATCTTGTCATAAAATTAATCTCTGGGGTTGAAAAAAGCATCAAAGAAACAACTGAGACAATGACTAGGCACTTTGAAAATAGGTGTGATGAGTTAAAAAAGGCTATAAATGAGATGAATAATAAAATGGAGGCAGCCACCTCAAGGATTGACGAGGCAGAGAGAAGAATAGGTGAATTAGAAGATATAGTTAGAGCAAAAGAGGAAGCGGGAAAAATAAACAAATATTGAGAGAATTCATGACCGCCAAACCAGCCCTACAGGAAATCCTAAGAGGAACTCTATGAGGGAAATGTTGCAAAGAATACAAGGTGCCAGAGACACCACTATAAACATGATGTTTAGGGAGAACACAATGACTCTAAACCCACATTTTTCAATAATAACACTGAATGTAAATGGACTGAATGCTCCAACCAAACGACACAGGGTAGCAGAATGGATAAAAAAACAAAACCCATCTATTTGCTATCTACATGAGACTCATTTTCGACTGGAAGACACCTTCAGGTTGAGTGTAAAGGGATGGAGAAATATCTATCATGAGACTGGAAGCCAAAAGAAAGGCGGAGTAGCCATCCTTATATCAGACAAACTGGACTTCAAAGTAAAGGCAGTAACAAAAGATGAAGAAGGACATTATATAATAATTACAGGATCTCTCCATCAGGAAGAGCTAACAATTATAAATATCTATGCGCCAAATTCGGGAGCGCCCAAATATACAAAACAATTAATCACAGAAAGAAACAATCTTATTGACAAGAATGTGCTAATTGTAGGGGACTTTAATACTCCACTGAGAGCAATGGATAGATCAACCAGACAGAAAATCACTAAAGAAACAATGGACCTGAACGACACATTGGAACAGATGGAACTGATAGATATATTTAGAACTCTGCATCCTGAAGATAGGAAATTCACCTTCTTTTTGAGTGCACATGGCACGTTCTCCAAGATAGATCACATACTGGGGCATAAAGCAGCCCTCCATAAGTATAAACGAATAGAGATCATACCATGCACACTTTCAGATCACAATGCTATGAATCTTGAAATGAACCACAGGAAAAAGTCTGGAAACCCTCCAAAAATGTGGAGGTTAAAAACCACCCTACTAAAGAATGATTGGGAGAATCAGGCAGTTAGAGAAGAAATTTAAAAATATATGGAAACAAATGAAAATGAAAATACAACAATACAAAATCTCTGGGACGCAGCAAAGACAGTCCTAAGAGGAAAGTATATTGCAATCCAGGCCAATCTCAACAGACTAGAAAAAGCGAAAATTCAAAATCTAACAGAGCACCTACTGGAACTAGAAGGGAAGCAGCAAGAGCACCCCAAACCCATCAGACGAAAAGAAATAATAAATATCAGGGCAGAAATAAACAATATAGAATCAAAAAAAAAAAACAGTCGAGCAGAGCAATGAAACCAAGAGTTGATTCTTTGAAAAAATAAACAAAATTGATAAACCTCTGGCCAGGCTCCTCAGAAAGAAAAGAGAGAGCACCCAGATAGACAAAATCATGACTGAAAATGGATCTATTACAACCAATCCCTTAGAAATACAAGCAACCCTCAGAGATAACAATGAAAAATTATATGCCAACAAACTGGACAACCTAGAAGAAATAGACAAATTCCTAAATGCACATGCACTGCCAAAATTCAAACGGGAAGAGATAGAAAGCATGAATAGACCAATAACCAGTGAAGAAATTAAATCCATTATCAAAAATCTCTCAATGAATAAGAGCCCAGGGCCAGATGGCTTCCCAGGGGAATTCTACCAGACATTTAAAGCAGAGCTAACATCCATTCTTCTCAAACTATTCCAAAAAATAGAAATAGAAGGAAAACTTCCAAACTCATTCTACGAAGCCAGCATCACCTTGATACCCAAACCAGACAGGGACCCAGCCAAAAAAGAGAACTACGAACAAATATCCTTAAAGAATACAGATGCAAAAATACTCAACAAGATACTAGCAAATCAAATTCAACAGCATATAAAAAGAATTATCCATCATGATCAAATGGGGTTCATTCCTGGGTTACAGAGCTGGCTCAATATTTGCAAATCCATCAATGTGATCCATCACATTAACAAAAGAAAGGATAAAAACCATTTGAACCTGTCGATAGATGCTGAAAAAGCATTTGACAAAGTCCAGAACCCTTTCTTAATAAAAACCCTTGAGAATGTCGGAAAAGAAGGAACTTACCTAAACATTATAAAAGCAGTTTATGAAAAGCCCACAGCTAATATCATCCTCAATGGGGAAAAACTGAGAGCTTTCCCCCTGAGATCAGGAACACGACAGAGGTGTCCACTCTCACCACTGTTGGTTAACTTTGTGCTGGAAGTCCTAGCATCAGTAATCAGACAACAAAAGGAAATAAAAGGCATCAGAATTGGCAAAGAAGAAGTCAAACTTTCACTTTTCACAGATGACATGATACTCTACCTGGAAAACCCAATCGACTCCACCAGAAGCCTTCTAGAACTGATCAATGAATTCAGTGAAGTTGTAGGGTACAAAATCAATGTACAGAAATCAGTTACATTCCTATACACCAAAAATGAAGCAGCTGAAAGAGAAATCAAGAAACTGATCCCATTCACGATTGCATGAAAAACCCTCAAATACCTAGGAGTAAACCTAACGAAGGATGTAAAAGACCTATATGATGAAAACTATAGAAAACTGATGAAAGAGATTGAAGAAGATACCAAGAAATGGAAAAACATTCCCTGTTCATGGATCGGAAGATTAAACATTGTGAAAATGTCATTATTACCTATAGCAATCTACACATTCAATGCAATCCCCATCAAAATTGCACCAACATTCTTCTCAAAGCTAGAACAAACTATCCTCAAATTCGTATGGAACCACAAAAGACCCCGAATAACCAAAGTCATATTGAAAAAGAAAACCAAAACAGGAGGCATCACAATCCCAGACTTTAGCCTCTACTACAAAGCTGTCATCATCAAGTCAGTATGGTATTGGCACAAAAACAGACACATAGACCAATGCAATAGAATAGAGAACCCAGAACTGGACCCACAAATGTACAGCCAATTAGTTTTTGACAAAGCAGGAAAGAGTATCTGATGGAAAAAAGACTGCCTCTTTAGCAGGTGGTGCTGGGAGAACTGGACAGCAACAGGCAGAAGAATAAAACTAGACCACTTTTTTACACCATACACAAAAATTAACTCAAAATGGCTGAAGGACCTGAATGTGAGACAGGAAACCATCAAAACCCTTGAGGAGAAAGTAGGGATAAACCTCCTTGATCTCAACCGCAGCAATTTCCTACTCGACACATCCCCAAAGGAGAAGGAAATGAACGCAAAACTGAACTCTTGGGACCTCATCAAGATAAAAAGCTTCTGCACTGCAAAGGAAACAATCAAGAAAACTAATAGGCAACCAACAGAATGGGAAAAGATAGTTGCAATTGACATATCAGATAAAGGGCTAGTATCCAACATCTACAAGGAACTCAGCAAACTTCACACCCACAAAACAAATAACCCAGTGAAGAAATGGGCAGAAGACATGAACAGACACTTCAAAGAGGACATCCAGATGGCCTACAGGCACATGAAACGATGCTCAACATCACTCATCATGAGGGAAACACAAATCAAAACCACACTGAGATACCACCTCACACCAGTCAGAGTGGCTAAAATGAAAAAATCAAGAGACTGTAGATGCTGGTGAGGGTGTGGGGAGACGGACACCCTCTTACACTGTTGGTGGCAATGTAAGCTGGTGCAGCCGCTCTGGAAAACAGTGTGGAGGTTCCTCAAAAAACTATCGATAGAACTCCCTTATGACCCAGCAATAGCACTGCTAGGGATTTACCCAAGAGATACAGAAATGCTGATGCATAGGAGCACATGTACCCCAATGTTCATAGCAGCACTGTCAACAATAGCCAAAACATGGAAAGAGCCTACATGTCCATCACCTGATGAGTAATTCAAGAAGATGTGGTATATGTATACAATGGAATACTACATGGCAATGAGAAAGAAAGAAATATGGTCATTTGTAGCAAAGTGGATGGACCTCAAGGGTGTCATGCTAAGAGAAATATGTCAGGCAGAGAACCACAGATACCATACATTTGCACTCATAATTCTAGCAGGAGAACAGGAGAAACCTAATGGAGCACCAGGAGGAGGGGAAGAGGGAAAGAGAGTTGGGGAGAGAGAGGGATGCAAACTTGAGAGACTATTGAATACTGAAAAGGAACTAAGGGTTGAAGGGGTGGGGGGAAAGAGGTGGTGGTGATGGAGGAGGGCACTTGTGGGGAAGAGCACTGGGTGTTGTATGGAAACTAATTTGACAATAAACTACTTAAAAAAATAAATTGTAAAAAAATAAAATAAAAAATAAAAATCTCACAAGTGCCCATATTGGCAGGTGGGGTTAGAAAGGCCAAGAATACCTCCTGAAACTAAAGAGAAGATTCATGCATATTTTACAGTAATTTAGAAATTTCTACAAGTGTTTCCATCCATGTTACAGTATATAAAGCAGATTGCAGGCATAATTAAACAGTTTTCGTGTAAACTGAAACGTCATCCTCTGACACTGGTGATTGAGGGTTTTCTTTGAAGAGATCCCCACATTAAAAATTTAGTAAACAATACAACAATCCTGCACAGCCTGGAAAATAAAGTTGATAAGTATCAGAAAATATAAAATTTTTATTTTAATTCTGTGCTTCTAATACTTCTAGGATTTTAGGAGCAGAAAATTAAGGGCAGACTTCTCTCGGTTCATGTGATATATATTGGGGTTATGAAGAATGAGGCTCCATAAATGACTAGGACACATTCCTATGGATTTCTCTATGCTTTCTTTCATAAAATATGAATTTAGCAGCAATTTCAAATGGTGCATTATTGATGAATGACATTTATTGAAAGTTAGATTACGGATGAAAAAACAAAATTACAGTCATTTTAACATGTCTATACAGTTAGTCTATTTTTAGACTCCAAGACATTGCAGTGAAGGAAGGAGATCTTCAAACACCTCTCATAGATGATAAACAACTGTTTGTTAATACATCTTGAAGGCTCAGTGGAATAATTTTCTGAAGATACATCAACCATTAAATTGTGAAAATTAATAGAAAATTTGAATACACCCATACTTTAGACAAACACTTAGAAAGTTTATAAATGACTAGCACATATAAGGCTCAAGGCATGATTATTGTTTGACAAAAATATTTCAGGGGGAGGGAGATGGCATCTATTCCATGTCACTAATATTGGACTTCAATCGCCAGAAGCCATAGGTCATGGTTATACCTTTTTACCCAGGGTCTCTCTCTGCTGAAGTTCTTTTTCTTGCATTCTGTCTTTGGTGACTTTGCACTATTGGTAATTATTTTTTACAAATAGTTGATTTCACTTTTATTTATTTGTTTATTTAAAATATAATTTATTGTCAAATTGACTAATGAACAGGGTGTAAAGTGTGTTCTTGGTTTTGGGGGTAGATTCCTGTGGTTCGTCGCTTACATACAACACTCATCCCAATACTCATTCATCGCTTACACACAGTGCTCACCCCAAGAAGTGCCCTTCTCAATGCCCTTCACCATTTTCCCCTCTCTCCCATGCTCCTCCATCAACCCTCAATTTGTTCTTTGTATTTGGGAGTCTCTTTGGTTTGCCTTCCTCCCTCTCTGTAACTATTTTTCCCCATCCCTTCCCCCATGGTCTTCTGTTAAGTTTCTCAAGTCCACATATGAGTGAAAACATATGATATCTGTCTTTCTCTGACTGACTTTTATATCTGTTGTATCTATTTCGTCTCTGTAAAATAGCAAAGCATATACCCCCTTCCTTTATGTCTTCCTAAAGCGACAGTTATGAGTCTAAGCTCATTTTACACTGATGATTATCTTCAAAATATATTCAAGGGACATGCAATAGCAACATACTGTATCATCTACAAGAATAAAACCTAGAACTCTTTTATCATTAATCTTAAATATCAAATAAAATATAAATGAGAAAGATATGTTACATTAAGATGTCACACTAGAGAAAAATATATGTCATTTAAACTAGATAATTGTTTTAAGCTTTCTTCTCATTCCAGATGTACAGATTCTTCTGGCAGCTGCATAGTAGCAGAGTCACTCGTTACTCCTTTTAATTCAGGCTTATGCTTTTAGCACTTTTAGCTATGCTGGGGTGTCCTATAAATGGTTGAGGAATATGAAATAATACCACTGTCATTCCTTTTAAAGTACCATTTAGATTTCTTTTCTCCCTAAATTAACTACTTCTATATGTATTAGAAACAGTTTCTAGTGAAAGTCGTCTAGAAACTTTAGATAGATCATTGCAAGACATTAACTAATAGTTCTCAGCATGGGAATCAATCACACCCACCTTTCCTGGCTCTGACATCTTCTGCAATTATTCTAAAGTCTTCCTGTTGTTTACTACCATTAATTCAATTATCTATCATGGGCAAATTTTTTGCATACCTAATAACTCTTTGTGTCAATGTTATAGCTTATTCTAATATTTAGGAAGACATGTTAAGAAACATCCAATTTGAGCTAAACTTCAAGAAAGTGTACTATTCCCAATAGATATAATTCAACAGGTGTACTGACTTGATCCAGAGAATACTTTCTGTCTGACCTCAGTTTAAAGGCTTAGTGTCTTGCCCTTGATTATAACTAGACTTGAATTTCTGCTTCTAGTCTTCTTTAGTAGTTTGTCAACCCCTTTCCCAGGCATCGCTTCCTGGAACTACAGCACCAGGGACCTGTCGCTTCACATGCTGCACCTCTGCCTGCTCTCTCCGCCAGCCATCCATTTGCAGAGCACGCCCTGCACACTCCGGGAAGTAAACCCATTTAGAATGAGTGACAAGCTGATCTGTCAGATAGCACGCAGATATAGGAGAACAAAGCAGCATCAGGCTTTCAAGTCTGGGTCTCTGTTCTAGCATTTGTTTAGCCTTGCTGACGGTAGGAACCAAAGTGAAATCAAATAAGTAAAAGAGGTCCGAGTCTCCTTAGGCACCAGTGTGCATACAACCAAATGAAACATAAATCTGAACAAGGGCATCCAAGGAGACCACTTCCGAAGCCAGATACAGCCCCTGGATACAGCCTCCTTGTTTCCTCTGAGAAGTGGAGCTCTCCTGCATCTCTACCCCTCCCACCACCATCACACAGTGAAGAGGTGCAAGACGGAACAATGGCCAGTGGTCCTCTAACTCCCAACTAGGATGAGAAGATTGTGTCCTAAATAGCATGTCCCCTTCCTCTGGGACTAACTGACCCGATTCCATCAGGACTCACCTGGACGTTTACCCCAGGCGGCGCCATACTTCCAAGCCTCCTCGGTCCACCATCTGAGTGTGGACTAACCTGTCTCTCTGCGGTCTGGAACTTCAGTTTTGTCACCCTAAAGCTCCCCTACGTTCTCAAACTCTCTTGTAAGTGCTCCCTCTGCCTTCTTTTATAAAATCCCGGGGTCCCAGGTTGGGTGTCCTTTCCTTTCACACTCTTCAAGAGGTGATTTGTTTATGATCTTGCACCTCGTATACCACAGAGCCTAGAATGAATTAAATGCACTCCATGTTATGAACTAAATGTGACTTCATTCCTTCTCACACTGCCCCATCAAGCCCATTCTCTCCACTGGTCTTTGCCTGCCTTTTGGCAAAATATAGGATCTACAGATTTGTCTGGTGATCCTCAGATAACAAAGAAATAGTCCTCCAGTCAATTTTAAGTAATATAATGCCCAGGATAATTTAGTGATGACATAAATGTAAAATTTCTCTCTCCTAGTTTGTCACTACTTCAGGTTTACAAATCTGTAGGTTAAAAAGGAATGGTGGTTGGTTTCTTAATTATTTTTTAAGTTTATTTATTTATTTTGAGAGAGGGAACTTGAGTGGGAGATGGGCAGAGAGAGATGAAGAGAGAGAGAAAGAATCCCTAGCAGGCTCTGCACTATCAGCACAGAGCCTGACCTGGGGCTCGCACTCACAAACCATGATATCATGACTGATATTTAACTGACTGAGCCCCATAGCCACCCTTGTTTCTTCATTGAAATATCCTTGAAGCACCTTTGCCTCCACATGTGAGCTGCTGTCTGGGGCCTCTACTGGATTCTTGCAGAGGGAGGGAGAAGTCATAAAGGGAAAATACTTGGCTGGTACGTATATAAGCTAGAGTGTCATTCTGGATCTAACAGACAGCCAAAACCCATCATTTCTACTTTTGGTAGGTTCTCAGGAGATGTTCCTAATCCCTGGATACCTCTCACAGCTCCTTTGCCCTGGGAAGTTCTGCATCTGACCCTCCATGAACAATTCTGGCTCACTCCTTGTTTCTTAGGCATTCACATGCTCTGGGTCATTTGAAATTCCCAAGTGGGCCTCTGGAACAAAACTCTCTTAACACCACTGGGCCACATATGGGACACATATGGCCAGAGGGAAATATCCATACATTCCTGCACTATTAAGTCTTAAAGGAAGGTGCCTAATAGTCCTGATTTTCTCAGGACATCCCCTATTTTAGCTCTAGAAGTCCCACGTCCTGGTAAACACTTCAGTCCTGGGAAAACCAAAACTGTTAATTACTGTGCATAGAGATCCAGGAAAATATTTTCCTTTTGATACAAATTAGGAGCAGTCTTTAAATCTTATAAATCTTTAAACCTTTAAAATCTATTAGGCCGAAACCAGATGGATATCTGTGTCCATATCACTCAAAGCCTAAGGACTAATACTAAACTCTCTCTAGGAAGTCTTTCTGAAGATATCAAATTTTGACTTAATGAAGAGGAGACATCCACTTCCTCTCCTCATTAGAGATTGGAAAAGAAAGCATAGCACATGGAAAGAGGATCTCTAAACCAACGGGTGATAGACTAATGCTTGCACAACCTGTTTCTCAATCTCTTAAATGCCTTGTGCACATGATCTTGCACATCTCTTTAGAATATTGGATTATTTGGAATTAGTTGTGCTGCTATTGACTTTTGAGATCTTTGCCAAATTCTAAAGCAATAAGCATCAGATTTCTAGGATGGAATTCTCTGTGCTCCCATTGTTACTTTCAAAAAAATGTCTATTCTTTCTTTCTTCAAGGTCGACTGTGACTTTAAAATTTGTGATACCCTGATTATATCATTGATAATCCTTCGTAGCCTTTATTTTTGACCACCAGGTTAGAACAGATACATTTATTTGTATTTTCTTTGTGAACACTCAACTTCTAGCCCACAGGGAGGGGACGTCTTTAAGGCAAATCCTATGTCCCTCCTCCATTCTAAGAAACTAAGTTACGGCAGTATATCTTAAACAGATAGATGTTCTTAAAACACCTGCAGATAATATAATGATAATTTTTATCCTTGGGTCAGGTAAATAATCATCTGTTATCTACTACCAGATATTTATAGGATATATTTTTTTTATTTCCTTATTACTAAAAAGATAGTGTTAATTATGGAGGGGAAACCTAAAGCAGGTGGTTCAGGGGTTCTTTGAAGAATAGTCTTGTAGAAAAATATAGTTTGAATCAGGAGTTAAAAATCAGAGTTTATTCATTTTAAAGGACATATAATAGGAGCTAAGACATGTGCTGGTTTTATTTGCCCAAATGTATTATTTTGTTTCAATTCTAATTATATGTTGGGAGCACATCAGAACATGTTAAAAGCTGACAATCTATAATATAAAAAACACGAGAAATTTATAGAACCAAAGGTGCAAATAATACATAGATGCCAATTATAGACAACCGTCTCCTTCATCCTTCAGATGGTCAAGGGACACAAGATTTTAACTGTGTCCCTGGGCTGGGATCTTAACTCCACCACAAGTCAGTTGTGTGGTCTTTGACAAATCCAACTCCATGACTATCAGACTCTGACCTCTTAACATTGAAGGATACTCCAAAAGAATCTGTGTTTGCAAAACACGGTGTAGTGCTAACAACTGGAGGTAGAGACAGACACTGTGTTAATAGTAGGTGGTCAACAACATAATTTTAGCCAGTCTTACCTAGATGCCATCCCATGGTGACTGATCGCAGCTGGTGGAAATGTGATGCTGTGGTCCTCCTCTCAGGAGGAGCTGAGGACAAACAACGTAGGAAATTCACTGAACTACTTTCACCCTGGCCATAACCCATTCCTTTGGATGGGATGCTGTCAGAAAAACACAAGATTCTTACAATGGCCAAAGCACATATTCATAAAACTTCAGAAAATGGAAGACAAAAAAATTGTGAAGTTAAGCACATTAAAAGGATTTGTTGTCCAATAGCTGAGTACTTTTTAATAGTAACACAGGCAGCCTTGAGACAACAGAGATATCTCTTCAAAAGTATGGGGTAAAAATATCCTGCATATAGAATACCATATTAAGCTAATATTAATTATGAAGCCTGAGTGGTAGCAATCTCCTATATGTAAGCTTTCAGAAACTTTACTTTTTATGCATTCTTTCTTAGGAATCTACTAAAAGGTTTGTCACACAATAATTAGAATTCGGGGTTTTTTTTCTAAATTTTTTTTTAAATTTATTTTTGAGAGAGAGAGACAGCATGAGCAGGGGAGGGTCAGAGAGAGAGGGAGACACAGAACCTGAAGACAGGCTCCAGGCTCTGAGCTTGCTGTCAGGACAGAGCCTGACACGGGGCTCAAACACACGGACCGTGAGATTATGACCTGAGCCAAAGTCGGAAGCTCAACTGACTGGGCCACCCAGGAGCCCCAGAAGTCAGTTTTAAAAGGTAAAGACGTTAGATATACAAAAGAGGAGATCCAAAACAACGAATTATGTATATGAAGGGATGTTCCAGGGAAACACAATGCACTTAACTTTGAGAGTAAACAGTCAAAACTGCAATTTATCTTCAGCTCTGGGAGAGATGATTCCAAGAAGAAATCAATGCAATACTTAATGCATCTGAATGGCGTAAAGCAAACAGACAATTGGTGGGAAGCCAGGGCTTGAATTAATACTGATTGTTTAGTAAACAGAGCAAATGGTGAAAAAAGGGGGGCGGTGTATTATTGGAAGTAGGAAAACAAAACAAACAGCAACAAAACAGAATTGTACAAGGAAGGAAAACCAGTTATTATACAGTATATGTCTCAGCTGTGAATAGCATTTTTGTGATCTTAGTAATGCCTGTGTGGAACATGGATTTAAACAAATTTACCATGTAGCAATATTGAGAGGTTAAAAATTTTAAATGTGTTTGTGTGTATGTTTGTATGAGATTAGATGGAGGGATTGAAATTGGGAGGTCAGTAGAAAGTCTCCAGTTGGAAAACTAAGAATATGTCTATGAGTTTAATAGACATGTGGAGGTAAATGTCAAATGAACAAGTTAAAGAGCATCAAGTATGGCCGCTTTGGGGGCAGAATATGAAGGAAGTAGAAGACAAGGAACCTCTCTTTATTCTCCATTTGGTCCTCATCCACCTCTGTCCTTGTCTGTCCTCCTTAACCTTTCTGGGAGGCTGACCTCTATGATTTTACAATCCCTAGTCTCCTTTGCCCTTTGACTTGTAGAAGATTTAAGCATCACAGGGACGGAAGAGAGGGGATATTTGCCTCTACACTTCCTGCCCTCTGGCTTCCTGTCTCTCCTCCCTCATGTTCCCTCTCCCAGCCTTGACCTCTCACCTAAGTAGATTTAATGGATAATTTCAAAGTTTAAACAAAATTAGTAAACTGTATATAACCTATGTTTACTTTTTAATTTTAAATGTTTATTTTTGAGAGATAGCAACTAGGGAGGAGCAGACAGAGAGAATCCAAAGTCAGCTCTGTGCTGTCAGTGCAAAGCCTGACAGAGCCCTGGAACCCATGAATTATGAGATAATGTCCTGAAAAGTCAGAAGCTTAACCGACTGAGGCCACCCAGGTGCCCTTATTTTTTTCATTTTAAGTACTATAAAAACTGACTGCTGGGGCAGATGACACTTAAGGTATATTTAGAATAAATACATGCGTATTTGCTTGATGTAAAAGATGAAAGTTTGAGTATTTGTCTGGGAGAACTAAGAGACCTGGAGTAATCCTGGAAGTTAATTAGTGATGTTGCCACTTCTGTGCCCTGGTGGTTAAGATAGACACATGTTTGAGGGCTTCTGTCAAGATTCTTGAAGCCAGACTCTACTTGGAGACATGGAGGGACTCCATATTGTAAACCCTTGGAATCCTTCCCTGCCTCGCTCTCCACTGACTGAGTGAACACATGCAGTCAAACACATACACACACCAGAAAAAAGAGCCTAAGGACATGCACCTTGCCTCAGGGTACAGTAGGATGGAGGTGGGAGACCCTGCCAATGTGACAAATGGCACTGCTCAACATTAAAGAAGAAAGGCCAGTGCTCTCTACACTGTTCTTAATGGGTTATTGCTAATACACGTGAGCTGCTACAGTAGACTTACTTGTGCTCTCTTTCTCTCTCAAAAATAAACAGACATTAAACATAAATAAACAAATTTCTAGAAATGCAATCTGTCTCAGCCTTTTCATGAATATGAAAGAATAGGAAGAATAAATTCTGTTTTTTTTCTCATTGGTTAATCTTTCTGTAGACAGATACAATTTTAAAGTCAAAATCTTTTTAATTTTCCTTAAACACTATGTAGTTTTCCTCCATATGCATTTATTGACATAAATGATTTCATCAGGATATAATTTATAAACTGTAGATTGTACATATTTAGAATGCACAATTTGATGTTTTGACATATTGATCAATCAGTGACCACCATCACGACAGTCAACGAAAGGAACACACCTATCAGTCCCAAAGTTTCCTCCTGCCCTTGTGTGGTTCTTCTAACAAGTTCTCTCTGCTCTCACCTGCAGGCAAACATTGATCTGCTTCCTGTCACCTAGATTAGTTTACAGTTTCTAAAACTGTATATGAAGGGAAATTACACGTGTAATTCATCTCTGCCCCGCCCCCACTTTCACGGGCCCTCTCTCTCTCTCTCTCTTTCTCTCAAAATAGATAAACATTTTTTTTTTAAATGAAGACAATTGGAGTTGCTGCTTCTAGGGATTTTTGTTGAGTTCTGATGAGTTAATTCTTTATAAATGAAATAATTCTTTCAGTCAGTTGAGCATGAACATCTCTGTTATTGTATGTGTTCATTCCTTGTTAATGCTATATAAAACTCCATTGTACAGATATAGAACAACTTTTTTACAATGTAGCTGTCGATGGACATTTGGGTTGTTCCTAGGTTTTTGCTGTTAAAAATGAATCTGCTTGCGAACATTCAGGTGAAAGTGTTTGTATGTGTACATGTTTTCATTTTTCTTGAGTAAATGCCTAGAAGTGGGATTTGACTTTGACAAATGAAGGAATCTGATCTCACTTTCTTTCTTCAGGATCCAAAAAAGTGAGGAAAACACAAGGACAAGGTGTGTGATCCTATCTCAAGTATGCACGGATTACAGCAAAGTTCCTCATTAAGCATGAATGGAAGTATTAATGGAAAAATGATAAATAAAATAGCTTTGGGAAAGAATTAGCAAGCAGAAGAAAAGGGCAGTAAAGAAGCTACTGGAGTTGCCCAGGCTCAACACATAGCCACCTGATTGCCCGTGAGGAGGTAGCCATGTCTAGTTTCTTTTGAAGGTGATTCATTTCAGCAGAAGCATTAAAAGAGTGCTTTGAGGCACTTGGGTGGCTCAGTCAGTTGAGCGTTGGACACTTGGTTTTGGCTCAGCTCCTGATCTTACATTTCGTGGATTCAAGCCGCACAGTGAGCTCTGAGCTAACAGGACTTGGGATTCTTTCTCTCTCCTCTGACCCTTCCCCACTTACTCTCTCTCAAAATAAACTTAAAAAAATAAGAGTGCATATAAAAATTAAAAAAATATATATATATCTAGAAAATTTAAGGACATTTTAGTGTATAAAATATTCTTGATTGTTATAGAAACACAAAGGCTTTTATATGCCATTTTCAGGGCTTAGAGAAGTAATTATCATTAGGAAGAATGATTTTAAAAGAGAAAAATGCATACATTATTTAGAGTCTGAGAAAATCTTGCCAAATTCTATGTTTGAAATGACACAGTTAATATTGTACATAGATTTTTCTTTCTTCTCTATTTCTGGTATTGTAGATACTCTTTATATTATTCACTTTATCATTTTTGGATTTTTAAGAGAATTCCTGTCAGCATTCTATTAGTATTTTGTTTAGGATAACCACAAATACAATGCTTCTTTATTTAAAATATAACTTCTTTTTACAGAATCAGTGCTTTGATTTCTGAAGGAATGATACCAGCATGCCAGTTTAAGAATAGGTCTTACTGGGGTGCCTGGGTGGCTCAGTCAGTGAAGCATCCCACTCTCGGTTATGGTTCAGGTCATGGTCTCATAGTTCATGAGTTCAAGACCTGCACTGGGCTCTGCGCTGACAGCGTGGAGCATCTGCCTGGGATTCTCTGTCTCTGCTCCTCTCTGCTCACTCTCTCTGTCTCTCAAAATAAATAAGCTTCAAAAAAATTGTTTTTTAAAGGGATAGTGTCTTATGTATCGATTACAGCTAATGGCTTTCTGAATGTTGTTTGTCACAATGCTATAAAATTGGTCACCTCCATTTTAGAAAAGCTATTTTGGCCAGTGTATATTTAGTTTATAAGTCATAAAACCAGGTTTAAAACACAAACCTCTTGGATAATTATGTATTATATATAACATCTCATGTCCCCTTTTATTTAGCATAGCATTTTTGTCTCAAGAATTTTAGGTTCTAGAATCTTAACTACCTAGTACATGAGAATTCTATAGTAAGAGTCCAGTGCTTGTGAGATTCCCAAGATTACTTCCTAGCATGGAATTAGGATCAGAAAATTATTGAGATGCAAGAAAGCTTAGACATTGTGCAATCCAACTAACCCTTTCTTATACTTTAGACACACCTTGAAAATCTTGTATTAACCACTTTGCTAATATGTACCTGTGGCACACACACACCGGGGAATAATTATATATAGTGTGGATCATAGACTAAATCCCCAAGTATTGACCACCATCATTATGCTATTAACACAAGAGTTACTGTTATGTTTTTGCTTCTTCTATATATGTCAGTTTCATTAAAGGTTTAGTCCTAAAGAAGACAATCATGCTGTGAAATCTGATAAGCTACTTTTCTGAATGTGTTATTTTGGTACTTGAATATATATTTTAGTTTATAGTAATTTTAGACCTGACAAAAATTGCAAAGGTAGTACATACAGTTCTTGTAAACTCTGCATCAAGTTTTCCCAGTTGTTACATATATTCTATTACCATGGTACATTTGTTACAGCTAATAAACCAATAATGCACAATATTATTAACTAAACTCTATACTTTATTAAGATCTCAGTTTTCCCTAATTTCCTTTATATGTTTCAGGATCCCTTCCAAATTACTACATTACATTTAGTCATTATGCATCCTAGGCTCCTCTGCACTGTACTTGTTTCAGATATCCTTGCTTTTGATGACTTTGACAGCTTTGAGGAGTGTTGGGAGCCATTTCTGAAGTCACTAGGTTGAGAATACTCCTTGTGAGGTTAAGGTGGGTTTTGCAAGGCCTCTCAATATCCACCCCTACTCAATTATTTTTGCTTGAGCATCGATCCCCAAGGCACTTTGCTGATTGGTATCGGGAGTGACTTGTCCCCTTATTAAAAAATATGCTGATTGCACCTTGTGAAGGAATTTGTTATAGGAATTTCTTCTTCCGTGATTATGGGAGCAAATATTGCATTTCCTGAGAAATCTGCTTTTCTTTCCCTCAAGAAAACAGGCTATTGACCCCTGCTCATAAAGAACTAATTTTTGCCTTTGCTATGCTAAAAATATTGTTTTGTGTGTAAATGCTAAAGATATCTTCCTTCCCCATATGATAAGCATCTAAATCATCTACATCAATCACTACTGATAAAGATTATGCTGGAGTCTTCTACCAATCTATGTTCTGGGAAATTTTTACATGCCAAAGAAATTTGTCATCAGAAATCATTGTCCAAGGCAAATGCCACTTCTGTACTGACCCCATACACTTTTTTTCCATAAATAAAGCTGACTCTCAGGTCAGTGCAGAGATGCCTGCCTGATGATCAGAAAGAAACTCATGGCTTTCTCGTTCCCTCCTCTTTTTGCCAACACCGTCCATCCTTCAGGGAGCCCTGAGCTGGACTCCAGCAGAGGAACACTGGTCAAGAATTTTTTTAGAATGTGCCTAAATTTGGGCTTTTCTAACTTTTTTCTTATGCATAGGGCAGAGTTTTGAGGGCTTTTCAGGAAAGGGGCATGTGGAGAAAGACCACAGAGGTAAAGTGCCATTCTTGAGGTATTATATCAAGAGTACATGGTATCACCATGACTTATCACTGATCAAGTTCATCTTAGTCTTCAGGTCCCTACGCTACAAAGTTTTCATACTGTATGCTTGGCAAACAGGTTACTAAGCAGAGCCCAAATTTAGGAGGTGGTGAGTTATTTTCCACCTCCTCAGTGAAGGATTATCTACATCATTATTTGGAATTCTTCTGTATAAATTACTTGTCTATTCTCCATCATTTCTTACTTATTCAATCATTCTATTTTTATCAGTATGGACTCATGGATATTTATTTTATTCTCTGGGTTATTATTCTAAATTTCATTTGTTGTGTTCTCCTTTTTCTCCAGCTCTGGCCATTGAGAAACTTTCACTTAGATCTTGTGTCCCTCCCTTACTTTCTGATACTACTAGATGCTCTAGATTTCCTTTGTATATTTCTTACCTGGGTCTTACAATCAGCCATTTCTCCAAAGAGCCCTGATTCTCTTTATCAAAGAATGTTCTTGGAAACTGAGTCCTTGGCACTGGTGTACTCATTGCTATTGGGGTGCCATGGCTTCCAGGTTATTTGAGTAGAGAGAGCTAGGAAACATGTGTATGCATAAAACTCACCTATACCTTAAAATCTGTATTTTTGCGTCCATCCAGTAGTATCTATTTTAAACTCTATAAGAGTTTATTCTGATGTCTCCAACTTTATCCAGTCCCACATGGTTTGTTCTAACTTCTCCACTTGCTTATCTCTATCCATCCATACTAACACTGAGAACCTGTCTACTCTACCCACCATCCATTTACTTACCTTCTCAATGCCATATATGTGCACAGTGGTCGCAAAACCCTGATCCTCGTGTGAAACAACATTACCAATTAGAAGAAAGCACTTAGTTACATTTTCTTTTGCTTTGGTCTTACAGCTTCCAGTCATTTCCAAAGTTACTTAAATCAGCATGTCTTCTTCCTCATCCAGGTCAGTGAGTTTATGTCACGTACTTACAATCAAACTGGATTACTTTGTGACACTTCACATTTTATTCCCCTATATGAGTCAGTTTCATTCTTTGAGGTTTAAAAGTATATAAATTTTGGCATGTGGAGAAAAATTTCAAGCTCTCTGTTAAATCTGGTAATAAAAATGTATAGAAGCTAACAGGTGGTGATGTGATGTGAGATGGAGGCAAGGTCTATGGGGGATGAGATCCTCCTTCTTCACAGTTGGGAGTTTTGCATCCACCATATTCCCTGGCTTGTAGCAGGTGCTATTATCAAAGATGTTTTACTCTTAGAGATCTGTTACTTAAATCTTGATTTCTTGATGCCAGATCAAGAATTTCTTGGTGCCAGATTTTTGTATTCCTATTCTTTTATAACACTTTTCCTCATCTAGACAATTTGGGATTGTACAGGCTGGGCCAAAACATACCCATGGACAATCACATCCCCTTTTCATAATATTATTCTATATTTCAAAATATAAACTATTTTGTAAGTTTTGCCTTCACAAGGTATGCATAAGGAGTTTGTGCATGCCTATCCTTCATCTTTCTTGTATTAAATGGTAGGGATTTTTGTTTCCACCTTAGCAAGTATTATCTATTTTTTCTGTTTACTTTTTTAGAATTGTTTTCCATTTGGTTTGGAATTAGGTTCCCCTAGTCATTTATTCTATTCTTAGAGAGATTAAACTATTACCACACAAATCAAAATTGCTTTTATCTGAGAACATCCTAGAAGATACCTAGTGAGTTGAAATTCCCAATTCTTCTGTATCTTCCCTCTGGGTAGACTGTAATTTCCATCACACTCTCATTACAATAATAACTAATGTTGTTAATATTATTCTTTGTAGTTTAAAAAGGCACAGTACAATTTCATGTGATTATCACAGTGAATCTAGAAATAAGTGAAATTCATTTTGTAGCTGTGTTTCAAAGAGGTGAAAGAATTTGTTCATATCCTAATGCTAGTAACTCATGATCTAAAATATGAACACAGGATTCTTTCTCTTATGCTGTGCTCTGTTTTAACTTTTTTTTATTTTGACATAATAAAATAAAAATATTTGAGATCTAGAAACTGCAGCAATAACCTAAGAAAACCTATCTCCTTAGGTATGTTTCTCTGCAAAAATAGATTTGTTTTCATAATTGTTCAGAGTAAATTGCAGACAGGATGCTCCTTTACTACTACATACTTCAGTGTGTTAGTTCCCCAAAACAAGTAGATTCTTTTACGTAACTGCAGTGCAAACCCAAGAAACTGGCACTGATACAATCCTACTCCTTTCCCTTTTTTGTTTCAGTGTCGTCCACAATCTCTCTGGGTTGATTTCACCATTAGTTTCATTAATTTCCCTGCTCAGTTCTCTTCCTTGTCCTTCCTTACAAATGCATTTCTTTACAATTACACGTGTTCTGTTCTTGCCACATTCTAGCACCCAGCCCAAACCCCTCGACATTTCTTGATCTCTCGAGAGCAATGCCAACACTGCTGTGATGGGCTCTCCATTTGTATATCATTCCACCTACGATTTAAGTTGCCTATCTGTACTCAGTTAAGATCAGGTCATATTGTTCTCTTGTATGAATCTCTTTCCCTCTCTTCTTTTTTTTTCCTTGCTATTTGCCTAGAAACTAGTGTGTTTACCCAGACTATTTTTTCCATCTGTCTACAAATTCAATTTAAATTCCTCATTATCCAGCCATTTATCTCTGAAATAATACTTTTCCTATACGAATGACATAGCTTATTGGCAAGGGACAGAACGCATCAGTCTGGTATCGTGAGTCATACCTTGGAAATGCATGTTTAAAAAATTCCATTTCATCCCCGGTGTTTTTATTCCCATGTATTTCGCTCTCTTGTAGAGTTCCAACTGCCGGGGGAGCAATGACTGAAAACACCACCTGTGAATACTTGTCTTTATTAATTGCCACAGACTTCATCATCTCTAAAACATCCCTTTATTTTTTTACTCAAACCATAAAGATGGCAAGCAATTGATGGAATTTAAGATTCCTGGAGAAGACAAAAGGCAAACACAGCATACCTATGGATTGACTATTTAGGGTATTCATTTATAAATTCATTCATTCATTCATTCATGGATTTAAGAAATATTTGAATTCTTGAATCCATACATCCGCCTGACACTTGAAAAGTACATTACAGGAGTAAATAAGGCAAGACAAGTGACTGACTGCACTGGGTTCACATTATAATCAGTTCCATATGATAAAGAAGCCGGAGGGGCTCCTAAGTAAGTCAGTTAAGCTTCCCACTCTTGATTTGAGCTCAGATCATGATCTTAGGGTCCTGGGATTTAGTCCCTTATCCATCTCCACACTGAGTATGGGTCCTGCTTGGGATTCATTCTCTCCCTCTCTCTGCCTCTCATAAAAATAATAATAATAACGAAATAAGAAAACAAGTATTAAGAAACAGTGACACGCAGATGAATTGACATAAACAATGTGGCAAGATAGAAAGTAACTCGTGTGGAGCCTCTCTTTAGGTAGAATGAGCTGGATTTCTTTTCTGAGCTAATGGAAAACATAAGCAAATACCCGGAGAAGAGAGTGAAGTAGGAAGGATTTAAAAACAAGGCTACTATTTCCAAGTATGTGGTGATTAAAAAAATTTTTTTTAAATTTTTTACATGTATTTATTTTTGAGAGAGCGTGAACAGAGGAGGGGAAGAGAGAGAAAGAGCCACAGAATCTGAGGCAGGCACTGGGCTCTCAGCTAACAGTCAGCACAGAGCCCGATGTAGGGCTTAAACCCACGGACCGTGAGATCATGACCTGAGCTGAAGTCAGACACTCAACCGACTGAGCCACCCAGGTGCCCCAAGTATGTGGTGATTAGGTCAGATTAAATGATGCCCATCTCTTAATGACAGTATGAAGATGGTTATAAAGCTAGTATGTATTGCCTCAGAAGCTTGTATTCCTACTGTTGACTGAATAAAAAAGGATGTGACACTTAGGGACTTGTTCTGGTGACAAACCCTTAAATAAGGTTGGTCTGATACTCTTGAATGATTTACTCGAAGGTATAGGTTTCTGGATGAGTTTTTCCTCCTATAGTTCAGTGGTGGTATAGAGATTCCTCTGCTATTTGCTGAACCAAAGGAATTGACTATCAAAAATGAATGGCCTATTATAAACACATGGCTTCTTCCCTATAATTGTCTACAGAGTTTTCTTACCATCTCAGTTTTCTAAAACAACTGACATTTCCCTAACTGGAGTCTGTCTTCATATTTCATAAGTTTCCAATCATGCCGAGTTTCTTCTTGTCTTCCTTTTTTCTTCTACTGTTTCTCTTGGCCTGAGGTTTGCACTTTCATCCACTACGAACAATCTGTGTAACTGTGGAAAAACTATTCAACATTTTGTGTTTCCATTTCCTTAACTGGGAAAAAAACCTCATCATTAATAATATTTCCTACCATTTGGGCTATAGTCAGAGGTCACTCAGATAATCTTTATAAAGCAATTAATATGATTTCTGGAACTAACAAATGCTCAAAATGTATTAGCTACTGTTTTTATAATGAGAATTTTGTACTTTCCCCACCTAACATTTCCTACATTCTCATTTTAGTTCACATTCTTGACTTTGGTATTTTGCATAATTTCTTGGTTTTATTGACTTTCTTTAATACTTCACTTCTTTATTAATTCCATTTTAAGTTTATATTAAAGTGTACATCCAAAAAGTGCCCATATTCTGATATCATATCTGATATCATATTTATTATATACTGATAAATTCATTTTCATAAAGTGATCAGAGTCATACAAACACCACTTATACCAAAAAATAAAATATTTAACAGCATCTCGAACGTCCCACTTTTGGTGCTGCTCAGTCACATTTCTTCATAAAGATAGCCACTAGTCTCACTTTTATAGCCGTAGGTCAGTTTTGCCTGTTCTTGAATTTTTTATAAATAATTTTAAACTGTATGTGCTCCTTCGCATATTGCCTTTTACTCTTTATATTGACAAGATTCTTCCTTACTGTTGGCATGCGGTGATGGTTTGTTAATTCTCAGTGCCGTGAAGCATGGGTAGCAAACTGTCACCCACAAGTCAAACTTGGCCCAGTTCGTATTTCTGTAAATATAGTTTATTTGAGTACAGCTGTGACCATTTGTTTATTTATTGTCTATGACTACTTTCATGCTCCAGTGGTAGAGCTGAGTAGTTGTGATAGAGACTGATTTTTAAAGCCTAAAATATTTACTTTCTGGTCTTTTTCATGGAAAGTGTGCTGCCCCGGGCCTTGTTTAATGTGGACTCTGCCCTGATTTCTGTGTCCCCAAGGCAGGAAGTGTTACCTGAAGGCACTGAACGGGGGCACTGCAGCCAGAGGATACAATTTCAACTCAAATTCTGCCACTTAGTGAGCATGGGATAGTTATGTAACCTGTGGGGAACCTAATGCTTTTTTGTTGCTGCCACAAACCAGTGATGATCGCAGTGCCTTATTCATATTCATATGGTGCTTGTGAAAGGTTATGAGGTTTAAGTGTGAGCTTGCGTGACCATCTCATTTGGTGTGTCACACTGCTGTGGGACGCAGAGCAGATTTCCTAAAATCATCCCACAAAGATCTGTACATGGATAGAAAGAAGGCGGAGGAGCCTGGATGGCTCAGTAGGTTAAGCATACAACTCCTGACTCCTGATTTCAGCTCAAGTCAATATCTCACAGTTTGTGAGATCTGAGATAGAGCCTCACATAGGGCTTTATGCTGACAGTGGAGAGCCTGCTTGGGATTTTCTTTTTCCCTTGCTCTCTGCCCCTTCCCCACTGTCACGTGCTCTCTCTCTCTCTCTCTCTCTCTCTCAGAATAAATAAATAAACATTTTTTTTAGTGTAGACAATTAGAGTTGCTGCTTCTAGGGATTTTTGTTGAGCTCTGAGGAGTTAATTCTTTATAAAGCACCGGTAAAAGCAGAAAAAAATGATACCAAAGAGCAGACACTGAGTAACACCTGCTAGCTGTTCCTGTCACAATCATTGCCATTATCATCAGTGTTATTACTAATAGTTAATCAACTTTAAAAAACTCTGAAAACAAAATATAAAGAAACTGATTTGAAAATTACGACGTAGTATCTCATAGTGAAAACCAGAAAGATTTTGAGTACCAATTGTATCAGACTTATTTGCTTTATGAATTATCATCTGCTTTTATTGGTTGGCTGAAACTTGGACTAAAAGATGGACCACAGTGAGCAAATTAAAAATCCCGGACCTGCCTTGGTGTCATGTAGAAGAAAGGATTTAAAGACTCAGAGATATTTTATATACCCTGTAAGGACGCAGGTCTGAATCAAACTGACTCCATGACAGGCTTCAAGTTTCCCCTCTGACCTTGGAGGCCTAGGTGTCGGTTTCTCAGAATCATTAGACAATAAAAGGGCACAGATTGCTCAACTAGGGACCATCCTATTAACACCCAATCAGAAGCGGCCAGCTAAAATGCTTAACAATCCTAAGGGCAGGCCTAGAGATAGAAGCTATAGATAAGCACTTATTGCTTAAGGCTTAAGGCCCTATGTGAAGGTCCTGGGTCCACTCTGTAATTGGTTAATACTCTAAATGTTGTGATTGGGTCCCGCCAAAAGTAATGAACACTCTGGACAATGTGTATGGTTAAAATTACTGCCAAGGATGTTATGCGATAATGATTGGACCCCTGTACCTGTGTCACAATTTCCTGTAACTCCCCCTTCTCAAAACCCATAAAAGCCCTACCCCACCTTTGTTCGGGGCTTTCAGCACGAATCCACTGCATTGGTGAAGTCTGTGAGCCTGAGCTCAACCCCGTAATGATAATAAAGCCCTTTGCTTTTGCATGCGTGACTCAGTCTCCCCGGTGGTCTCTGGTTTGGGGGGACGATATTGAAATCTGGGCATAACAACCCAATACAAGTGATATCATACAATATTTGACTTCTCTCATTTGGCCCATTCATCTTGTCACAAATGACAAGATTTTGTCCTTTCTCATGGCAAACTACGATTCCATTGTGTGTGTGTGTGTGTGTGTGTGTGTGTGTGTGTGTGTGTCTGTGTGTGTGTGTGTGTGTGTGTGTGTTGGGGGAGTATATCACATCTTTATTCCTTCATCTGTTGATGGACTGCTACATTGTTTCTATATCTTGCTATTGCAAATAATAATTCAATAAACGTGAGACTGCAGAATCTCAATGGTACCCTGTTTTCATTAACTTTGGATGTATACTCGAAAGTGGGATTGATGAATCATATGGTGATTTTACTTTAATTTTTTGAGAAACCTCTATACAACTTAAAAATTGCCAAGAGCAAATCTTCAACGTTCTCACCACCAAAAAAAGAAACCTTATGTGATGTAATGGAGATGTTAGTTAACACAGTTGTGGTAATCATACTGAATTATATAGGTATGTTAAATGAGCACATTGTACTTTTTAAACTTACACAATGTTATATGTAAACTTTATCTCCGCAAAGCTGGGGTAAAAGGTTTTAGGATGATTGGTATGTTAATGTGGATATGTCATTTAAAACTCACCCACCCTGGGAGATTTGGGAAGGCACACATTTCATCCAAACTTTGAAACATAAGTTTTCAAAGAGGACCTCAGCATCCTCTGCGATCATTCTTCTCTTGTAAGTCAGACTTTACAGTGGGAAGTGCAGTCATTGAATTAAGAAACATAAATACAATGGGAGTAATTTGCCCCTGGAATAGCATTCAATATTGAATGTAAGTTGTGTGTGGTTACTATAAGAAACAATGGAGTCAAGGAAGCAATCCATAGAGTCTGACTAGCAGAGACCTATGATGCCTAGAAGTGAAATAGAAAGACCATTACATTCTGTCTTGATCTTCATAAGCAGAAAAATTCTAGGGCAAGTGAATAAAATGTAACTGGAAACATAAAAGCAGAGAGACAAATCCCCTCAATCAGTTCCAGACTTGAGTCAGTTTACAGATAGAAAGCCACTTGAGCGAAGAAAAGGCTAGATCCCCTGAAGGAAAGACCTCATGCACTGTCAAAAATTTATACTGTTTTTATCTCTCACAGTCTTTGTTCAAGGAATGTACAACTTTTTAACAACTATGCATTAGAGAAAAGGAAATAATCAGATGGGGGAGGTGGATATTGGATCCTACTTTAGAACTGAGAGATGTAGGGGTACCTCGGTGGCTCAGTTGGTAAAGCACCTGACTTCGGCTCAGGTCATGATCTCACGGCTTGTGAGTTCAAGCCCTGCATGGGGCTCTGTGCTGACAGCTCAGAGCCTGGAGCCTGCTTCAGATTCTGTATCCCTCTCTTGCTCTGCCCATCAGCCCCCTCTCCCTTTTTCAAGAATAAAAAAAAAAAAACATTAAAAAAAGAAGGAACTGAGAGATTTAAAACATTGTTGTGCTCCATCAAAGTAGTGGTTCATGAAGACCAGATTATCTATGGTTTTAGTTTACATACTATGTACAGTACATCCAGTAAGTTCCCAAACATGTTCTGTGGTTATTTCTCCAGTTTCAAATTCATAATTGGAATAGACATACTCAGCACCTGAGAAATCCTAACACCAGTTCCCTGATGTGACAGTGAGGGGTATTAAGTTAGGAAGGCCAAATGGAAGCCACCAGAACTTCCTTTACCCAGGAAAATAGTAAACCAAAACCAATACCACATTGGTAGAAGGAGAGTAGAGATGGGTGCCACCACCAAGGACATGAAAGATACAGGGTGTAATTCCTACCACATCTCCGTTCAATTTTCCTATTTCTCTGGGGAGAAGAAGGTGAATCTTGGAGAACGAAGTGAATTGTCAAAGCTGAACCCGTTTGTGATTCCAATTGCAGTTCCTGTGTCACATGTAGTTTTACTGCTTGAGCAGGTTAACATGTTCCCTGGTATCTGGTATGTAGCTATTGATGGGGCAAATAATTTTTCTCTATCTGTCTTCATAAAGACCACCCATGTCCATCTGCTTTCAGCCGGCACAGCCAACAGTGCATCTTACTCTCCTACCTCAGGAGTATATCAAATCTCCAGCGTTCTACCATAATTTAGTTCTCAGGGATTTTCATTATCTTTCTTTTCCAGAAGATATCACACTGGCCCAATATATTGATGAAATTATGCTGATTGAACCTATTGAGTAAGAAGTAGTGACTACTCTAGACTTATTGGTAATAAATTGGCCCATCAAAGGGTGGAAAATAAATACAACAAACATTCAGGGTCTTGCTACTGTTATGCCCAAGATTTCAATATCATCCCCCAAAACCAGAGACCACCGGGGAGACTGAGTCATGCATGCAAAAGCAAAGGGCTTTATTATGGGCTTAGTCTGGCCAGGCCTAAACTCGGGCTCACAGATTTTACCAGTGCAGTGGATCCAGGCTGAGAGCCCTGAACAAGGGCTGAGCAGGGGTTTTATGGGGTTTGGGAAGGGGGAGTTACAAGAAATTGTGACATAGGTACAGTGATCCAATCATTATTATACAATATTATTGACAGCAGGTTTAACCATTCACATTGTCTAGAGTATTTGTTACTTTTGGCGGGACCCAATTACAACATTTAGAGTACCTTTAAAATCAGCCAATTACAGGGCAAGCCTAGGGTCTTGTTCTGCGACTATCAGATTAACTTTAACATTAGGTAACAGGGTCCTATCTAAAGTTCCCATCTGCAGGTCTCACCCTTAGGGATGTGGAGAGTGGTAGCTGGCCTTCCCTGACTGGGTGTTGCTAAGGTGGTCTCTCTTGCTCTAGGCAATGTGTAACTGCCTGTTAGTTTTGGGGAACTGAAAGCTAGGCCTTCTAGATCAGAGGGGAAACTTAAAGCCTGTCATGGAGTTTGTTGTGTTCAGACCTGCGTCCTTACACTACCTCAGTTAAATTTCTAGAGGTCCAGGGGCATGCTGAGATGTCCCTTTCAAGGTGAAGGATAGGTGAGCACATCTGGCCCCTCCTGCAACCAGAGAAGAGGCTCCTCTGGTCTGAGTCAATCACAAACACCATCAGGAGTGCGTGTCCACACTGAGCATACAGTCAAATTCATGACCTTTCCCAGACCCATCTGCCTGGTATAGGGTAATGCTTTCGGAAGCAATTAAACTTGTGAGTGTGGAGTAAACATGTCAAAATCTTGCAGCTCAGGGTGAAATCTGAGATTGGCCATGTATACCTCCTGTGCAGGGTATCAGGACATCCAGTTGGACCAATGTTCAAAATTACTTGAACTGATTAAAAAATGCTGATGGACTGATGAGACATTCCAGTTCTCTTGCTTCCTTTTGGTATTGGAAACAAGACTGGAGCAAGTGGACGTAGCTTGTCGGTGAGCAATAACTATGACAATTAAACCAAAGAGGGATGTGGCCTGAGAGAGAAAGATCTGTTTCAAAAATCTGTTGAAAGTTTAAGTGATTAAACTTGGACAAATGAAATTAAATGGGCAAATGAAAGAAGGAAGCCATTATGGTCATATTTGTACAGCAGATGATGAGGCAGCCCCGGTTCACAAATTACCATCATAAAATACCAACATATGAAGACATTCTTCTCATTTTTGTTTTGTCCATTTTAAATTTAAATCTCTAAACGTTATGGATAAAATAAAATATCCAATACCCCTAAATGAATGTAAATACATTGAACTTCCACAGACTTCCAAGACATCATAAAGACAAAAAGGGAAATGGAAAATTAGATGTGCTAACCAGTTTTAAAGCCAATAACCATTCAATATGTAGAAAATGTGCTACCTCGTTAGTAAGCAAAAGAATTCAACTAAAATAGTACTGAGAAACCGTTTCACACATATCAAGTTGGCTAAGATTAGATGATTCTCACGGCAGTGAGACATGCAGTGCTATTCACTGCTGGTCAAAATAAAAATCGGTCCAACCTGTAGGGAAAAGAATTTTAAAATGCACATAAATAAATAAATAAAGCAAGCACATACATCTTTTAACAACTCACCTTTAATCTTAATATCTTCTTTTTAAGAAAATTTCCTAAGAAAATAAATAAACATTTATACAGAGAGTTTATATAAATATATTAAAACAGTATCCCTACTAGCAAAGAAAGAAAAAAGAAAAAAAGGAACAAAAAGGAAACAATAGTAAAGTTTAACCGTAGAGATTGGTTAAGTCAAATATTATGTTGAAATCACTTGGAAACTTATTACAACAACAAAAAGTTTTTTTTAAGTTAAATATGATACCATGAGTAAGCATTATTATCACACGAAAAATTGACACTGTAACAGTATATTGAGAGTATGGACCAACAATTTTCAATAAAAATATGTATTGATCAAAGCTAGGTATTTTATGTATCCATTTTATCCACAAATCTATTGAAAAGAATAGGGAAACACACTCATATGTAAATAGTACATATACATATAAATATATGGTGGAGGAATGATGTACAATCTTATTTTTCCTAATATTTTAGAATTGCCAAATATTTAAATTTTCTGCATTGAACAAACAGGACGTTATTGATCAGAAAAACAAACACAAACAAAATCCTATGAGAAGTAGTTTGTAACGGTAAATTTAGACTGGTGTTTGCATTAATACCTATAAAAGCTGCCCCCATTGTTTTGTTTTTGATTTTTTAACAAATCCCAGGTTTGATAGTTAAAGCCATTGCTTCAGTTTTCAAAACAGTATCCAGACTGTTGAGTAAACTCAACAGAAACTGACAGCTCTTTTTGCCAAAAAGTAAAACTCTCACAAGGGGCCACTTGAGACATTGTCACACTGAGCAGCTATCTTTCTCAAATCAGTCACCAAATGGGGCCAGAGCTTTGCATCTGGGATCGATGATAAATCCAAGGTCACCACCGGTTTTGGTAAGAGAGCTATACTGCAAAACGTTCCTTCTCAGAGTCGGTCCTCAGGCTCCTGTCCTGCAATCGTACATGGACCAGATGACCATATCCGGCAGCAGCGGGAGGCTCATTTAAGGTGTTTGGCAGGCGCCCGCAGTTTCTCAGCACGGGACCTTGAGCAATAACCGTGGAGAAGTCTTGCAGCAGGAAACCCTAGTCACAGTTCTTCAACAGCAGTCCCGACCCTTTTCTTGGATGTTTCTGCTTTTATTCCACTATCGCTACTTGAAAGGGCCTTAAATCAAAGACAATAAACATACCTGTCACAATTGTATTAGAATATGTATATGACCACTAAATATATATGCTTAGTAAAACCCTTTAGGAAAAAACACAAAGTTACAATCTCAGACATGAACAGCATAAAAAGTCACCTGATGCATATGCTCGTGTCTGCACACACGCTATTAGAGGGCATTATTTAAAGTTAGAAAATTGGCGTAAGTGTAACAGGAGAAATTTTGCAGAGGAGTATGGGGGAGGGGAAGGGGAAGGAGGAAAAATAGTTGGGGAGAGGGAGGGCGGCAAACCATGAGAGACTCTTGAATACTAAGAACAAACTGAGGACTGATGGGGGAGGGGGAGAGAAGAAGGGGGTGATGGGCATGGAGGGGGGCATTTGTCAGGATGAGCAGTGCGTGTTACATGGAAACCAACTTGACAATAAACTATACAAGAAAAAAATAAAGTTAAAAAATTGGCTGGGAGATTTTAATCACTGTAAAATATCATGAAATATCCTTTGTCACCTCAAAATCAATTAATAATAAAGTATGTATATAATAAAGACCACCTGGTATAACTCATTGACCCGTCTATCCTCAATAGAAGCCGACTCATGCCTCCCAGTTTAGTGATCTCTGTAGTCATTTTTATTTAGATGATTGACTCAAACATAAGTATTTCTCTGTCATCTATTATCTATCTATCTAATTTATGTACAAAATTGTACACTTCAGCATATCTCAAATTATTGTGGTGGCAAATGTTTTAAGGGTTTATTTGGATCCTCAGACAGTTGTCCTATAAATAATGGTACAATCTGCTGTAGTGTAATCTATATTATTGGCAAGATTCTTCATGTTTATGCATTAAGTATCACTAAAAATACATTGCACATTTTCATATTGAAAAAAATCATTAACCTTTGGATCTCTTAGGATACACTTTATAAATATAAACAGAAATAAAAGGAGATATCTGGAGATTTTAAATATAGACCAAAATGGAACCACTAATATTTCCAAATAATAAGCATTAAGTGAAATCAGATTTATAGAATTAAAGACATGACTCTATTATTTAGTTCTTGTGATTTGAAAATGCTTTATAAAATCTTTACAAAGGTAGAATATATTCTGTCACAAGAATGATCTGTTTTAGCTCTTTTTAATGTGTTGACAAAATTTGCCATTACTATAACTTAAGTCTTCACTGACACCACAGTCTCTAGACTCACTCTATTTTAATCATAGCTCCCAATGCCTTTTTGGTTTTGAATAATAAGAAAATGCATATAGAACTCAATTTCATTGTTTCACAAATTATAGAAAAAAGGTGGAGCTATCAAACATTTTAAAATGGAACTATAAAATACAAATCAGAATACTTCATGCATTTTAGCAAATGAAGGGTCAGCATTTATAGTTATATTGTCTTATGATAGTTGTATTATCTAAAACTTTTAATGAAAGATGAAAATTATTACTATAAATGGAGCGATTCCAGTAGTTACTTATGGGCTATCCAAGGCAGTGAATATTTCACTCTTTTGTATTGCTTTTTAACTCATAAGAATTAATGTTTCCACTTTCTCTGTGTGGGCAAATCCAAAACAGCAAGGCCAAACCTTTTTTCCCTAATGCTCCATTTCATGTGTACCCAAGAATGTTTGTTTGTTTGTTTGTTTTAAGAGGCAGAGAGAAGGAGGGAATCTCAAGCAGGCTCCAGCTGTCACTGAAGAGCTCAATGTTGGGCTCAAAGTCATGAACTGTGAGATCATGACCTGAGTGGAGATCAAGAGTCAGACGCTTAAATGCTTAACCAACTGTGCCACCCAGGCACCCCACTGAGAATGGTTCTTCTGATCAGTTACTCTGTTCTGCTTTTGAAAGACTGTGAACCAGATTTACTGTGAGATGTACAACAAATGTTAATGTTCTTGTAGGCCAGTCATTTTCAAATCGTGTTTCTCAGAGTCGGGAAGGGCTGTGGGAACCCGGTGAGAAAAAGGCAAAGAGAAGGAGTCCCTAAAGACTTTCATTTACTATTTCAATAAAAGAAACTGCTTCTATGCTCATGAAGTAGATTGAGAGACAACACCATATAAGACTTCTTGCTTCAAGTGCTCCACACATTTTTTTTTTTTATCTGCATGGCCTCTGTTAAAGGGAGCAGATCTGTCTAACTTTGACCATGACGATGGAAACTGTTTGGAGAAGAAATTGCCACATGCCTTGGAAGATGATGATTTAGAGCTGGAAGTAAGCTTCAGAGATCTTCTGGCCCAGTGTTCTTATTTTACAAGAGACAGATACAAAACAAAGAGAGGTTAAAATCCTTATTCAAAGTCCCAGATTAAATCAACTAACATTCACTCATTTAAAAATTTATTGACCCACTACCATGTGTTAGACTTTGGCTTTGCACTCTGTCATTGATAGAGTATTGATTAAAATGGACACCATCTCTGCTTCAGGGAGTTCACCTTCTAAAGAGTAAGGTAGACAACAAACATATACAATGATCAAGTTCTGGGAGCTGATAAGTGCTGTGAAGGAAACAAAGCATGGTAAGGAGGCAGAGAGTTGACGGCATTGGTTACATTGGAATGGGGTGAAGCATTGTATTAAGACACTATAGAAAAACTTCTATGAGAAAGTGATATTTAATTTTGAATTCAATGAAAGAATAAAGAGATGATCTTAGGAGAGAGATTCAAAGCATAGGAAATAGCCTGAGACAAAAACAAGCTTGATTTGTTCAAGAAACAGAAAGTAACTAGTGTGGCTAAAGTAGAGTAAGCAATGGTGAGTATGATTGGCAAAAAGGTTAATGACATTGCACTTTTTTAGAAGATTGACCTTTGAACTGCTTGAGAGTCAACAGTGGAAACAGGGAGCCCTGTTAAGGGCTGTTACAGGTGTCCTGATAAGAAACAGACTGGAGTGGCAGTAAGGGGCTTAGAGATTAGTACCTGATCTCAGGAAGAACTTTAAATGTGAAACTGAATAATAATAGAGTAGGTGTGTGTAATCAAGAAGGAGTTCTGGTGGAGCGTCTGGGAGGCTCCGTAGGCTGAAACGCCTAATTTCAGCTCAGGTCATGATCTCATGGTCCGTTGGTTGGAGACCCGCATCAGGCTCTGAGCTGTCAGCACAGAGCCTGCTTCTGATTCTGTGTGTCCCTCTCTCTCTGCCCCTCCCCTGCTTGTGTCCTGTCTCTCTCTGCCTCTCAAAAATAGATAAACATTAAAAAAAAAAGAAGGAGTTCTGGGTATTTAGATGAAATCAAGTACTGTAGTATTTATAGGGAGTGAAGTTCAGGTGGATACCCAGCTTCACAGGAAAATAATGGCAATACTCATATCAACTGATGACAAAGCAGACACAACCCTGCTCTTTATAAAGATTCAGGAGCTGGAGAGAATTGGAGAGAATCAAGAAATATTTTGAAGTTTGGATCAACTTTACTTATTGTTAATTTGAATTAAGGTGAATAAAGGGGAGATATTAAAGATGAGACTATGTTTTTGGGTTGGGAAGCAAGGGAATCAGGTGTACACATTAACTAAAATGAAGAGAAAGAACATTATGGAGAATGGATTTTTTAGAAGAGGGAGATAATGAGTTCTGTTTGAGTTGCCACAAGCCCTCAGGCCTTCTGGTGAGATGCCCAGAAATCAGATGGACATGTAGGTCTGAGGCTCATTTGAGGAAACTGGAAAATGTATAGATATTTGGGCACCATCATTAGCTAGAAAGTTTTGGAGGCCTTGGGAATGGTAATTTTACTCACAGAGATTTGTTGAGTGAGAAGTGAATGAGGCATAGAGCAGAACCCCGAGACACTTCAATATTTAGGAAACAATTTTAGAAAAACGGTCAACAAATGACACAAAAAAGAAGCAGCAAAAAAGGCTTATAAAAAGAGAAAAAAGACTGTGTTCAAAGATGCACAGAGGAGCCCAAGAAATTGAGAATGGATGGTCAAAAGGACAAATACTTCTGAGATGCCAAGTCCGATGGGATGAAGAAACAGTCCTTAGATGCAACGGCAAGAAGGTTATCGTGAACCCGGAAACAGCTGTTGTGATTCAGGGTTGAAGGAATAGGTGGTGAGGAAGATGAACACAGTATGGAAAACTTTTGTTTGTGAGATAAAGAGAGAGCAACAGAGAGAGAACAAAGGCTAGGGGGCAGAGTAGCATGAGATACTTTTCATAAACTATTTTATTTTGCAAGATGGAGACCTAAATCAGCAAAACATCTTTAATGTGTTGTCAAAAGAGTCAAGGAAACAAAAGAAAGAAGATACAGAAGAAACAATATAATCATTAAGGCAAGGTTCCTGAGGGGATGTGAGCAAATAGAATTCTAGAGAGACATTGATAGGAACTTGATCAGATGGGTGTTTTTCTCTAATTATTTTATTTTATTTTGATGTAAATAAACTTTAGTTAATACTTCATGAAACTGGTAGTCTTCATTCTAAGAACTACAAAAGGAGAGGAAGGCAAGCCACTTTTGTAAGATAAAGAGTAATGAACAAGGAAGAGATGAATAAAAAATACCTGATTGGCTGGGGCCACATAGTCCACCTTGTTTGGGATGAGAAGGAACCAGAAAGTAATTATGGAGCCCAGAGTTGGCTTTGTGTTTGGGGATTGGCTGAGTGGATTTACAGCACTGCAGTTCTTTACAAACTCTAGCAAAGTCTTTACAGAGACATGAAAGTTTTCTGAGTTTCAGTTTGCTGATGTGCCACCTTGGGCAGGAGCAGCTATACCTTGGATCTAGAAGGTTATGTCAACACTTTCATGGACCATAAAAATAAAAGGAATGACTCAAGTATATTTGTTACAGTAAAGCTCTTTTGTTTTTATTTATGGCATGAATGGGTACATAATCTTAAAATTGTCTTTTATGAGGTGCCTGGGTAGCTCAGTTAGTTGAGCATATATGATTCTTGATTTCAGCTCAGGTCATGATCCCAGGGTCAGGTGATCAAGCCCTGAGCTGGACTCCATCCTGAATGGGGAGCCTGCTTGAGATTCTCTCTCTCTCCCTCTCTTTCTGCCTCTTCCCACTCATGCCCTCTATCTCTCTCACTGTCTCTCAAAAAAAATTTCAGCACAATTAATTTTAATATAGAAATACACTGAATGTGTTTACATATGTCTCGTATCAAGTTTTCTCTTATGCTCAAAGAGATATTTTACTTTTTAGAGAAATAGTAATTAATAATGATAATTGTTGACATTTATTGAAAGAACTTCTTCTTATTAAACACATATGATTTTATAGTAATTATTGAATTTACTATGCTCTAAAAATGCCTGTGAGATAGAAGTGTCTTCCTCATTTTATAAATTAAAATTTTAAAGGGCACGTTTAAAATGTTCGGCTCAGTTGGGTGAGATTCCAACTTGGGATCAGGTCATGATCTCGTGGTTCTTGAATTTGAGGCCTGCCACAGTCCAGCTCCAGCAGGTCCAGGGGTCCCTGAAGGATGGACAGTGTTGGCGAAAGGGAGTGAGAGAGCCTCAAGTTTCTCTCTGATCACCAGGCAGGCATCGCTGCTCTGTCTGTTTTGGTGTCTTTTTTATTGGTCAAGTGATAACATAACATCAGAAAATAGAATTTTTTACAGTGGTTAATTCTTTGTGGTAAGATGCTTTTTTTTAGCAAAAGTGTACAGAAACAGGTTTTATAGAAGTATTTTTGTAGAACCATCCCACTCATTCTTGGAGTCAGTCCCCTAGAATAAGAAAGTAACAAACCTATCTTATTTTGTATGGGCTTATTTTTTTGCCAATATTTATGACTTTGTTTTTAATTAACAAGTTATAACCAAGTCATGTAATGCACTTGCAGTGAGGTTGAGTAAATCTCATAACCAAGAGAATAACAGAGTGTTTTCAGTAAAAAACAGGATAATAGACACATTATTTAAGTTAGTAATGTTAGGATTAAAACATAGGTTAAGTTGTATATAGATAGGCTAGGAGTTATTCTGTTTGGCTCATTAACTACAAGAGAAAGAATGCTTGTTAACAAGTTGTTTGAGAAGGCCCTTTCTTTGATGTAAGCACAATGGGGGCCTGTGTGTGTTGGCCTTGCACCTGGGTTTCTATTTTCTTATCCATCCTCATAACTGAAGTCAGTACAAGGGAAGGTATTCATAGAATGTGGACCTTGGGAAGGGACTATGTTCTGTCCTTGTTTTCTATTTCTTATCTCCAAATTAGGCTCCTTTTTTCCAGGCCAGACTTAAATGCAACTCTTGTGTTTTTAACCCCTTCCTAGTCTACGTTTTGAATCTACAGGGGCCTATTGGAAGAGTCAACAAACATCTACAGTGCTCTGATCTAAAATCTCCTTTGTTGGGGTAGGAATATGCTTCTTCTCATGGGGTATCTGTGTGGGGAATATCAGTCTGATTTGGAATATTGTGAGGCCTAATTAATGACAACAGGCTTATTTTCAACATGAGCAGTAACAGCAGAAGGAGATACCAGTTTTGCCTCTCATGGCAGGAGCTGTGCAATCGTCTGCCACTTAGTCGCTGTGACTGTGTCATCCAGTGCATCCGATGCAGCTCCCAGCACAGCTCCGTGTCAGGCTCTGTGCTGACAGCTCAGAGCCTGGAGCCTGCTTCGGATTCTATGTCTCCCTCTCTCTCTTCCCCTCCCTTGCTCATGCTCTGTCTCTCTCAAAAAATAAATATTAATAAAAATGTTCTAAATAGTAAATTAAAATTTTAATATTCGTAGAAATTAATTTTCCCAAGTCCTACAACTACTAACTAGCAAACTAAGATAAAATTCTGATGTGTTGTGCCCAGAGCTCCTTCTCTTCCATCATGCCATGCTTCCTGAACAACACTCCGCCCACGCCTGGATCAGCGACCGGAGGCAGCGGAGCTTGCCGAGAAAACAAAGCACTGCCCTCACATTAGCTACTACCTATGTCTGAAATCCCCTTAACAGAGAAAACATAATTTTCTGGCAAATGAGACATTTGCCACTTACTGGGAACATATCACCCATTATTTTATGACTTTGTTGAGGCCATCATATTTTTTCTGCATTTGTGTTAGGCCTTCCTGATTTGAAGGCAGGAAACTATTCCTTATAACTTGATAGGATTATGAAATCCCAAGAGGCAGTGTCTCCTGATCAGTAGTTGTCAAGTAACATATACTGAAATGTCAAATTCAGTATTGATGATACTTCACCTGTAAGTGAGACAAAAGGCAGCATATACGTTTAAATGATTCATGTGTGACCATTTCCTAAAAGCAGAGGTGAGAGGGAAGTGTGCAGGGTGGTGGTTATGATACTGAAGATATCACAGGAAGAGAAGGGAAGCGGAACCAAGGAAATCGTGAAGAGACTTGCCTCTTTTCTAATTTTTCCTACTGTAGACCCTGATTAACTAGACGGCCAAAGCACAGACTTAAAATACAACTAGCAGCTGTTATCATCACTTTAAAAGAAACTTCTTGGAAAAACACTCTGAAAACACAGCTCTTAATGACATTGCTTTCAGGAGGAAATTATCATCATTAGAACCAACAAATTTTAATATGCACAAGTATTATGTTCGACACCTCCCTTTATGCCCCCAAGAAAGAGAGGTTATTTAAAATAATAAAGTTGGTAAATATAGAGGTCTGTCAGTGGAATGTTTAGAACTGAAAACAATGCTTGTAGTCTTAAAGTTTCTAGCCAGTTCTATCTATCCCAATACAAAATCAGGAAGAGGTAACTCTTTGTGTTGGGGCTCCTGGGTGGCCCACTCAGCACTCAACTTTGGCTCAGATCATGATCTGACAGTTCCTGAGTTCAAGCCCCATGTCTGGCTCTGTGCACACAACTGGGAGCCTAGAGTTTCTCTCTCTGCCCCACCCCCAGCTCACACTCTGTCTCTCTCTCAAAAATAAATAAACATTAAAAAAAAAGGAATTCTTTGTCTCAGAGTGTAAGCTCACAAGAAAACACAAAGGCAAGCCTTTTCCAGGTGACTTTTTCTTTTAAAACTTTCTTTGGAATTTGTATAAATGCTGTTTTAAAATGCAACATATTTTCAGCTTTTTTGACTGCCTAACTCTTGCTTATCTTAGGGTTTTATACCAGAGAAAATATAATGAGGATTTCCCTGGTACTAGAAACACTGGCGTTTGAAAAGAAATAAATCAATATTTTGAAAAGGCAAAGAAAAAGTGGGCAGGGACATAAACAGAAAGAAAATCAGAAAGGGTTAGAAGAAAAGAAAGGAAAGAGAAAATACAGAAATCATGAGAGGCAGGGACAGAAGGAGAAGAAGAAACATTAAAAATAGTGAATTTAAAAAAGAAAAAAAATTAATAGATGGCTTTAGACTTTTGTCACCAATTATGTCGAGTCATTTAGTGTCACTAAAGCCCTTTGAAATGTTCCAGTTGCCCAGGGGCCCACCAGGCACCCCGGAGAAACAAAAGTAATTGATAAAATAAAAGCCTGTCTGTGTGAGATTCAGGTTCAGCTTGATTCTGCAGTCACTCTGTTGTCTTGTATCATCCCTCTCCTTTGCTGGCAACACTTCACCAGTGCTTACTGAAGCCCAACTTCACTAGACAAGCCCACGGCAGACAATGAAGTATAGAAAAATATGCATTTTGACCATTATACCATTATATATAATTCATTAGACCATTAAATGTTAAGATTTAGGGAGCTCTGTGTTGGGAAGAAAAAGAATCAGAAGTAAGGACAGATACAACCAAGTGGTAAAGGTAAGCCCAAGTAATGGCTGGGGCTTTGGGCCCTTGTTTGTCTGGACCCACTCAAAACATCTAGGGCAACAACAAGGCAGGCCAAGAAAAACGCTCAGTGAGCTCTGCCAACCAGAGCGAAGTTGTTACAGGCTTGGGTACAGACAGATGGAAGTCTCTGGCAAGCTCTTCTTTACATTCTTTTCACCCACTGGATCTGACAGAAACCCACAGGAACCACTGTAAATCTCCAATTGCTATTTTCAAGGAGTCTAATGTGGCTTATGGTCTAAATGAGCATGTCGGCTCTCATATGATTTCCTTTAATTCACTGGTGTCCTCTATTTATATCACCAGGAAATTGATCCTAGAGTTTAAGAAACAGTAAGACTCATTGACCAAATTCAGATTTTCAAATAACACAGAGTAGTAAATCAATTAAAACATGCAATGTGAGCCAAAGGGAAAGAATCCTGGTAGGATAACACAATTAGAATGGGGTACAAGATGGGTAGAAAGAACTTAACTGAGTCTTGAGATGTGTTTTATCAGAGAGATATGGAGCATCTGCCGTTTGTCATTTAGCTTGATGAGAAGCTGCGGATTTTATTTATGTTTCTTGGGAGACCGTAGGTAGGGGCAGGGAGGTATGGTTGGCCAATATCAAAATGGATAAGTGCTTGCATGAACCTCATGATTTTTTTTGTATCTGCAATAGTATATGTCTTGAGTATATTTACTATATTATGACTATCGAGTGCCACTTGATCTTTGCATGTCTATGTTTAGCACATATATGGCTTACTTAGGTTATCTATGCTTAATCTGTCATATAGTTTATTCATTTACTTACCTGTAGTTAATATGTCCCATGAATTCTGACTGTGGCTCAAAGCTACTTGTTTCTATATTTACTTTCATTTATTAGCATTTTTTTGGTCCTCTTATTTTCTATAGAATTGAATGGGCTTAAAGAACAAAGCAAATTCACATTACTCTAAGGGTCAGAAGGGACATGTTAGGAAGAAAGGAAAAGCTGGGAGAGCTTGACAAAGTTGTAGTGAAGGCTGAGAGATAGCGAAAAATAGGGATAACACAGATTTGGGGTCCAGGTCCACCTCACAAGGCTGCTGATGGGTGTCCCTTCCCATTAGAAACCAGAATGTCTGCGAGGTACCTGGGTGACTAAGTCAGTTAAGATTCTGACTTTGGCTCAGGTCATGATCTCATGGGTCCTGAGTTTGAGCCCTGTGTCTGGCTCTGTGCTGACAGTACAGATCCTGCTTGGGATTCTCTCTCCGTCTTTTTTACCCCTCCCCAACTCACACTTTCTTGGTCTCTCTCAAATAAATAAATTCACTTTTTAAAAACCCGCAAGATAAAAGGGTAACTAATTTCTTGAGGTGTGCGTTGCATTGTTGCCTCTCTTTCTGAAGGCATATCCTTGGGATTATAAATAGTTCTAGACTACTCCATATTAGGAAGTTGAGCATGAAGACTAGTTAGAGGTACACACCTGGCCAAACAAATTTTAATGATAAACTTTGCAAGACTTGCGAAATGCTTATTGAAGTAAGAACTACCACGCACCAGCTCCTTACTCAATGTGCCTGAATTATTAAGCTCTTCATACGTGCACTATGTGCTACAAGATGTATAACCATTGGTTTTATACAAATAAGGAAGCTGAAGCTTGGAAAGAATACGCTACTTGTCCATAGAATCATTCAGCAGGAATCAGAATTTAAACTCAGATTCATCTGATCCAATGGTAAGTTTCCTTTCCACTGGCTCATCATGCATCAATAAGCGGGGGAGATTCTCTAAGAGTTTTGAACGGAAAAAAGGAATGATCACAAAGGAGCTTTAGTTAAATGTGTGGAGTAATCCTCAGGGAAATGGAGATGGGGTTCCCAGGAAAGGAAGTGGACAACAGTAACAGAAGCCTAAACAAAGGTCTGGAATAAGGAAGTAAAGGGAGTGTAGTAAAGGTAATTCAATGAAAAGGCAAATACACACGATCATTTATACTCCTTTATATCTCTCAAACCTTGCATAGTGCCTGTCCATAGGTGCTTGATATCAGCTAATGGACTACAAGGAAGCAGTGAATTATGTGTAAGTGACTAAGGAACAAAGCATTAGTAACTCTGCCCAAGGCACGAAAATCAGGAAAGGAACAGCTTTTTAAAACAAGGATTTCATTCAAATTAATTGGAAAGTGATGATGGCAGCTTTTTCAGAGAGGAAGTTATTTGAAAATAACACCTCTGGCTGTAATACACAGATCGGTTTTATAAATGTGAGAAAAAGGGGGAAATAAATGGCTGCCACACATTCATCATTTCACACAAGCACAAACATAGCTCCAGGTATCTTACTCAACTACCCCCCCACATACATATTACACAATAATCAAAATATGTGTAAAGGGATATTTTCTAGTTTATGAAACACATTTATGAAAAGTACGTTTTCTGAAAATGGAGGCAAGATTGTTGGATCAGATAGAGGAAACAATTTTGTTACCATTTTAATAGCTAGTTAAGAAGCAGGACTAGATTCCAAAACTTCTATTTTTGTTCTTCTTATCTATATAATTCGAATTGTATTTGTCACCAGAGATTTTATGTAATAAAATTCAGTAATTTTAGGAGTGCAATATCGTAAATTTTGACAAATGTATTAGAGTAGTGTGGCCATATTGATGTCGCTTTGGAATGGTGGGGGTCCGGAGCCGACAGCCAAGAAAGAATTCCTGAGACATCTTCGGTGCAAAAAGGTGATTATATTGAAGCACGGGGATAGTATTCATGGGCAGAAAAAGGTTGTGAAGAGTGGCTGACTACACACTGTGGAATTGGGGGAGGTAAGGGCAAAGGGGAAGTTTCCATAAAGACTTTCATATGCTTAAGAGGACTCATACTGGAGGCCTAGCTTTTGACAGTCTGAGGTTATTTTCCCTCTAGTAAGGTCTTAACATTGAGGCAAGACAGTTGGGAGTCTCTTGAAGGAATGTTTACTCTGCCTATCTCAAATATTTGTCAATGGACTATAGGATATAAAGAAATTTAGTTTTATTTATATTTTCATCTAACCTTTGTTTCCCACATCACCATGGAGAGGAGGGTAATGGTAGGGTACCAGGAAATTGAGTCTATGGGTTTCTGGAGGTTAGGCTATTGATAAGATTGCCTTTTTCTCTTATTTACTGAGACACTTGTAAATTGTTGGAGACTCATGTCCTTCATGACTGTGATCTCTACCAGGTAACTATTTATTTCTTCCTTTCCTTTGTTCTTGCTCCAGGAGTGCCTGAGGAATGTCACACATACCTGGGAGAGAGTTGGGGGTGGGGGGTTGGGAGTTGTTAGCTTATGCTTTGCTCTCAGGTTGCTTCTGCCTCCCTCATCAATAGCCACAAGTGAAGCAAAGAACATTTTCATCAACCCAAAATTTCCTTATGTTAATTTATGGTCTATCTGCTCCACTCACCATTGACCATAAGCAACAATAGATATCCTACCACTGTAACCAGTTTTGTATTTGCTATAATTTCTTTTTCTAGTTTTTTAAATGTTTATTTATTTTTAAGAGAGAGAGAGAGAGAGAGAGAGAGAGAGAGAGAGAGAGTGCAAGCAGGGGAGGGGCAGAGAAAAAGAGAGACACAGAATCTGAAGCAGACTCCAGGCTAGGAGCTGTCAGCACAGAGACTGACGTGGGGCTCAAATTCAAGAACTGTGAGATCATAACCTGAGCTGAAGTCAGAGGCCCAACCAACTGAGCCACCCGGGTGCCCCGACTTTGCTGTTATTTCTTATGAATGTAATCACGTATATAAGATGTAGTGTTTTATGTCAACTTTCCTTCAAATTTCCTAATACTTGTGAGATTCATCAAGCAGTTGCATATATCAAAATTTCGGTCCTTATAATTGCTGAGTAAAATTCCATTGAATAGGCATGTAATGATTTGTATCTCCCTTCCAGTTGGCCATTTGAATTGCTTCCAGGGTGGGGCTCTATGAATAGAACTGTTTTGAAAATTCACATACAGCTTTTTGTGTAGAAATGTTTTAATTTATCTTGAATAATACCTAGGAGTGGGAATGCTGAATTTTAAGATAAGTGATTTTTCAGTGTTAAAGGAAACTGCCAGACTGTTTCCAATGTGGCTAAACCATTTTGCATTTCTACTCAGCAATGTGTGGGAAGTTCAGTTACTCCACATTCTACCCAACACTTGATATTTTCAGAATTTTAAATTTTGGCCTTTCCAGCATTATAGTGATATGTCTTGTAAAGACATATATCGCTGTGATTTTAATTAGCATTTCCCTAATGACTAATGGTGCCGACCATATTTTACGTGCTTATTTCCCACATCATCTTGGGAGAAATGTTTGTCTACATTTCCTGTACATTTTAAAAATCAAACTCTTTATCTTATTAATAAATGTTAAGTGTCTTTATGTAGATGTTGTGTGCAAGAACTATAATGGATATAAATTTTCTAAATGTATTTTAGCAGTTTGTGGCTTTTTTATATTTTCTAAATTCAATGAAATCTAATTTATCATTTATTTCTTTGGTGGCTCACTTTTCTTTTTCATTCAAGACAAAATTGGTTGGTATTTCCCTGTGCCCCACATACTCTTTGCTCTCTCCCACCAACCAGTGGCCACCACTGATCTTTTTATTCTCTATTGTTCTGCCATTTTCAAAATGTCATAAGGTTGAAATTATACTGAATGTAGACTTTTGAGAATGGCTTCTTTCACTTAGTAATATGCACTGAAGCTTCACCCATGTCATTTCATGGCTTGATTGCTCATATCTTTCTGTACTGAATAATATTCTGTTGTCTGTTGTACCTCAGTTCATGGGTCCATTCACCCCCTGAAGGACATCTTGATTGTTTCCAAGTTGTGTTATACACATTTGTGTGCCGATATTTGTGTGAGTGTAACTTGCCTTTTCTTTGGGTTAAAATCAGATTATATTTATTGATTTTATTTATTAATTTATTTTATTTATTAGTTTTATTTTATTTTTGAGACAGAGAGAGACAAAGCACGCGTGAGAGAGGGGCAGAGAGAAGGGGAGACACAGAATCTGAAACAGGCTCCAGGCTCAAGCTGTCAGCACAGAACCCAATGCGGGGCTCGAACCCAAGAACAGTGAGATCATGACCTGAGCAAAGTCGGACGCTTAACTGACTAAGCCACCCAGGTTCCCCTATTGAATTTATAATAAGATTACATTTAGCTCTTTAAGAAACAACTGAACTGTCTTCCAAAGTGGCTGTGCCACTTTGCATTCCCACCAGCAATGAATGAGAGTTCTTGACACCAGGATTTGGTGTTGTCAGGGTGTAATGGGCTGAATTGGGCTTCCTCTGAAATGCATACTCTGAAGTTCTAACCTCTAGTACTGAAAAAATAGGTCTGTATTTTGAGACAAAATCTTTAAAGGGTAATTAAATCAAAATGAAGTCATTGGAGTGGGCCTTAATCCACATGACTGGTGTCCTTATAGCAAACGATCAGGACACAGATACATACATAGGAAGATCATATGGAGACACATGAAGAAGGAGGCTTTGCACAAGCAGAGGAGAGAGGCCTCAGAAGAAATCAACACTTTGATCTTGGACTTGTAGCCTCCAAGACTAAGAAAATAAATTCTACCCAGTCTGTGGTGCTTTGCTATGGCAGCCCTAGCAAACTAATACTCTGGGGTTTGGATTTTAGTCATTCTAATAGGTATATAGTGCCATCTCATTGTTATAATTTTCAGTTCCCTAATGACATTGGATATTGAACATCTTTTCATATGCTGATCTCCCAACACTACATGTCCTTTTGTAAGGTATCTGTTCAAATCTTCTGTCTCTTTTAAATATTTTTTAAATATTTATTTATTTGAAAGTGAGAGAGAGAGAGAGAGATCATGAGCAGGGGAGGGGCAGAGAGAGAAGGAGACACAGAATCTGAAGCAGGCTCCAGGCTCTGAGCTGTCAGCACAGAGCCCGACTTGGGGCTCGAAACCATGAACTGTGAGATCATGACCTGAGCCGAAGTCGGACACTTAATGACTGAGCCACCCAGGCACCCAGGCTTTCTTCTTTTAAAAGTGTTTTTCATAGTGCAGACATTCTATATTTTAGTGAAGTTGAACCTAACTTTTTTTTTCTTTTATGGATTGTGCTTTTGACATTGCAGATACGAAAGCAGTCACCAAATCCAAGCTCACCTAGATTTTTTCATCTTTTATCTTCTAGAATCTTTATAGTTACGTTTTTTATTTAGGTCTCTGATTTATTTTGAGTTAACTTTTTGTGTGAAGAGTATAAAGTCTGCATCTAAGTTTTTTTTTTAACATGTGAATGTTCAGTTGCTTCAGTACCAGTTTTTGAAAAGATGATTCTTTTTTACGTTGCATTGCCTTCACCCCTTTATCTTAGATCACTTAACTATTTAGATCACCTGACATCGTATTCAAAAATTTTTTAAAATTTTCTAGAGACTTTTTTTTGACATATTATTATTTAGAAGTGTGCTGTTAGTCTCCGAATATTCTGGGAATTTTCCAGCTCTTATTCTGTAACTGATTTCTCGTTTAATTCTACTGTGGTCTGAAAGCATGCTTCATATAAATTCTGTTTTATTTTTAATTTGTCAAGGTGTGTTTTATGGCTCAAAATATTGTCCATACTGGGGGATATTCCACATAAGCCTGAGAAGAACATAAATTTTCTGTTGTTGGATTAAGTATTCTATAAATGTCAAGTGGATCCAGTTAATTTCATTGGTACTGTTCAGGTCAACTGTGTCCTACTTATTTTCTGCCTGCTGGATATGTCAGTTGCTACCAGAGGAGGTCTTATGTCTGCAAGTGTCACAGCGGATTTGTCTATTTCTTCTTGAAAGGATCACTTTTTTGCCTTCTGTGTTTTGATACTCTGTTACTAAGTGCAAACACAGCAAGGATTGTTTTGTCTCCTTTGAGAAGTGACCCCTTTATCATTATGTGATGCTCTTTTTTATTCTTGATAAGTTTCTTTGCTCCAGCATAGGGTTTGAAATTAATATTGCTGTTTCAGCTTTCTTTTGACTCGTGTAAACTTTGTATATCATTCTCCATATTTTTACTTTCATTCCATAGGTGTTTTTACATTTAAAGTGAGTTTCTTGGAGAACAGATAATTGGGCCCTCTTTTTTAGTCTGCATTAAATCTCTGTATTTTAATTGGTGTACTTAAACCATTCATATTAAAGTGATTTTGTATATAGTTGGTTTAATATTCATCATATTTGAAACTATTTTTTCTTTGCCCACATGAAGTGAATTGAGATGTCTTTATTTTTCTAACATAAGTTAGTACCACAATGTCCCTCCCATCACCTCTTTATAAGAATACCACAGACTTTTCTGTTTAATTATTATTATACCAAGATAATTTTCAATTTACTTTAATATTTTGAGTTATTCTATTAATGGTTTATTTAGAAAACTACCTGAACTATCTCCAAAAGTGGATTTTTTAATGTATTTTCCAGCAATGATATGTACCTATATTCTATTATGGTCAATGAATATACTACGACTTTGTATGATTTCATTACTTTACATTTCTTATGACTTTCAATGGCCTAAAATAATATCTGTATCAGAGACTGTTTCCCATGTGTTTCATCTATACCATAAAAATTTAACAAGAATACATTTCCATGTCCTGCTCCAAACTCTGATATTTACTGTCATTAATCAATCTCCTTCCACATATGTTATGAATCCTATACAGTGATGCTAGTGTTTTGTTTACAGAGTCAATTATCTTTTAATCTTTAAAAAAGATTAACTAGTGGAAATAGGAGTCTTTTAGATTTACCTATATATTTTTCATTTTTTATAACCACATTTCTTTGTGCTAATCCAACTTTCCACCTTGTTTCATTTTTTTTCTGTATGAAGAGGTTCTTTTTAATACATTCCTTTTAATATATTTATTCTGCTGAGAATAAATTTCACAAATTTCATTTGTCTGCAAAGTTCTTTGTTTCAATTTTTGAAATATATTTTTTCTTATTCTAGAATGTTATGTTGAGCTTTTTTTGTCTTTCAATATTTTAAAAGTGTCTCTCTGTTATCTTAATCTGATTTGCATCGTTTCTGTGGAAATCTGCTATCATGCTTTGATTTATTATTTTGTACATGATGTCTTTATTCTTGAGATTCTTCTAAGATTTTCCCTTTATCATTATTTTATATCAATATCTTGGATTAAATGAAAATGATACATAATCAAAATTTATGGAATCAATAGTATTTACATATAGAACATATTAGTAATGGCTCTTAATGCTTTACTAATTCCATCATGTCCATAAATTCTGGGTCTGTTTCTATGAATTAATTTTTATTTTGGTTAAAAGACATATTTTCTTGCTTTTTTGATGTCTTAGAATATTTTTAATGTTTATTTATTTTTGAAAGAGAGACAGAGCATGAGAGGGAGAGGGACAGAGAGAGAAGGAGACATAGAATCTGAAGCAGGCTCCAGGATTCACATTGTCAGCACAGAGTCAGACATGGGCCTTGAACCCACAAACTGCGAGATCATGACCTGAGCTGAAGTCAGATGCTTAACTGACTGAGCCATCCAGGTGCCCCTCATGTCTTGAGATTTCTGATCAGGTGTAGCACACTGAATTTTTTTTTTTGTTATGTGTGCTGCAAGTTGTTGCACTTTTTAAAAAGATCACTGGACTTTTTTTTGTTATGCAATTATTTGAGATGTTCTTGATTCTTTTCATAGCTGATTGTTTTAGAGTTTGATTTTCATGGATCGATCCAGAGCAGGCTTTAATTTAAGCCTAAGTTAGTTATGAGGCCATATTGTTCTGGGCATACTAACCAATGACCCTCACATTATGTGGCCTGTCCATTCTGGCTGGTTGAAAATCAATCTACTCCATTTCCTACTGATCTCTAAGACTTAACCAGTTTGCTGCTTTCTAGAGATAATTTCTCACATATATTCACATGTGCCAAAGAATTCTCAAGACACGTCTGCAGGAATCTGGAGACCTTTTTGTGTATTGATACCTCCTCTCAGTTACATTGTCACATACACTGTAGCGCCCGGCTCTGCCTGAGCTCCCATTGTTGTCTTCTCAACTCAGTAGGACCACTAAACTCTGTTTGGGATCTGCCTTCCAGTGCTGAAACCTAGAAACCAAAATTGCAGGGCTTGCCTTTACCACCCTGTATAGTCTGCCTTTCTTTCTTTTATTTCATGGTGTAAGCAACTCTATTATATAATAATGGGAAAGCAATCGATTAAAAAATTTTAATTCCAGTTTAATTAAAATACAGTGTTATCTTAATTTCAGGTGTACAATATAGTGATTCAACAATTCTGTACGTTACTGAGTGCTCATCGCGGTAAGTGTACTCTTAATCCCCTTCCCTTATTTCACCCTTTCCCTACCCATCTCCCTGTTTTTCAGTGTCTGAAGACAATTTTTTCCTCATGTATTTTGTCCATGTTTCTTGATGTTTATAGTGGGCTGTGATCCTATGTAATCTTTCGTGGATAGCAGTTCCATCTGATTTTTTTTTTTTTGAGATATTCTCAGTGTTAAGGCAGCTACCTGTTTATCTGTAGTTTAGACTTGACTTTATACACCTTTTTAAAATATAGGTATCACTGCGAGATAAATAGTATTGACTTTCCTTCATCCAGAAACAATTTCAGAAATAAAAAACAAATAAAAACAACAAAAAGACAATCTCCACTTTCTTACTCCAGACTTTCACATAATTATAAATCAAAAAACCTTCCATGTTTTACCTAAGAAGGATCAAGATAATAGCAGTTTAGAGTGGCAGACTTTACCATACTGTTGCATCAAATCCAAGTATCCATTAAATGACCATGAAAGGAGGGGTACCTGGGTGGCTCAGTCCATTAAAGCCTCCGACTCTGGCTCAGGTTAGGAACTCACAGTTCATGAGTTCAAGCTCTGCATTGGGGTCTGTGCTGACATCTCAGAGCCTGCAGAGTTCCATTCTGTGTCTCCCTCTCTCTCTCTCTGTTCCTTCCCTTCTTGCACTCTGTCTCTCTCTGTCTGCCAAAATTAATAAACATTTAAAAAAAATTTTTTAAATGATCATGAAAGGAGAACGAAAAAATACTATTGAAAACAAAAATGCCATGAGGACTGTAATCCAGTCCTCTTAAAATTCCCTTATGACAATTTGTATGACAAGTGATAATTTATATGACAAATTTTAAGAGGGAATATATGCTAACTAATATTTATGGGAGATTAATGAGAAGTATTATGGAGATTGAAGGAGAATCCTTTCAACGACCGTTTTCTCCACTATGTCTTGAGTCCGTAAGTAAATATGACTAAAATATAAGGTGTATGGAGAAACAGAGTCATTTTCATTTCTAAGGAAGCACCAATAATGAACGTTTCCTTTATTTGGAGGCATGTGGACTTCCTAATACCGAATCCCAGAAAGTATATGGAGTTTTTTTCCAAATCATTGGTAGAATTTGGTCAGCACCTGCCTCCTTATGCATCTTGGAGAATATATCTGTGGAAGGAAAGGAGCAGGGGGTGTGCTCTTGCCGTACGCCCCGTCGCCATGAATGACTGGAGTGAGAGGCCACACGTGCAGTTTCTGCTCCCACATTCTCAGTCCACTCCGGAGGGAGGAGAACGTTGGAGAGAGACCAGTGACTGTATTCATGATATCAGTGGCGTGACTCAAAATAACGAGGATGTCAGCAGCGTTTGTAATAGGTGTTTCATCCTTCCAAAGTACAATACAGGTTTGTTTTTCCTTACTGCATGACTACCCTTCCTCATGTTAGGAGATATAACAATGTTCAGCTCTGTGCATGTTTAACTATATCTATGCTTAATTATACATAACTATGTTTAAAGAAGTTTAGAGGGAGCTTGAGAGCAGATTGTATGGACTAGAATTGTTTCAGGATGACGGGAAATTGTTTAAAGACGGTGAAAAGACAGACTGGAGCCAGATCATGAAAGGCCCTGAATGCCGACCTGAAGGATTTGGATTCTATTTATTCTCTAGAGCAACAGGGAAGGACAGACTAGGGACATCGGTGTTTGAGATACTTCTTAAGAGGCTATTGTATTAATCTAAGTTACTTACAAAGAGGGAGGGCCTGCTGGCGTATTTGAGAGATGCCTAACTGAATACATAACTATGAAAGACTTCTTTCTTGCAAGCTTTAGTGAAATTACCCGTTCTAAACCCCATCACCAATTCACCAACAGGTGAAAGTTCAAGTCCTACCCACTGATTTCAGCTGTCTCTGGCATGAGTGGGGAAGAGTCTTATAGCTCCTTGCTCTGTGCTACTTACAGTACATTTTTCAACATTTTATTTGATATAATTCTAAATAGTCCCTATAACATTACTATTTAATCCTGAAAATAATGTGACACATAAATTGTCATTGACAATAATGCAGTGACACTTATAAAGAGTACTTTGCACCTTTTTGACTGTAAGGTAAAAACAAAAACAAAACAAAAAAGCAAAAAACAAAACAAGCAAATAAAAACCACAGGAATTGATTAGCATCATGATACCATTTTTGCTTAAAATATATTAAAATATTATCTATTTATTTTGCTAAGACAATTTATAAACTCATTCTTATCAGGGCCTTATCTTAAATCTCAGTGAAAAATTTCTTAGTCGTTATTAGTAAAAAAGGAAGAAACAGCAAGAAATCATAAACTTGAAAAATAATTTCTTCCTTTAGGGAGAAGATATCCCATTTTTGGTTTGAACAGAGCAAGCGCTCAAGGGTACATTGATGAAAACCCTCCTCAGTTCTCAGCCCTCACGCTAACTTCAATGGACATATCCGTTCAGTCTCCAACCATAGTTGTTTTGCTGGTTTGCTTTAATTTTGGAGAAGAAAAAATATATCCTTAGAGAAAAGGTACGTAATTCCAGTTACAACCTGCATAGGAAAAAAGTTTCAAGAGCAGAAAATGTGATAGAATCTAAAGAAATCTGTGATGTTGGAGGGTTCTTTAGTGACTGTATTTAGAAAGAAAAAAGCAGAAGAGAAATGATCTTAAATACACATGTAAGAGTTGCATGAAATCATAATGAGAAAGCTAATAAAAAAAATCAGAGCCTTGCAAAATATGCTGGGAACAATAAAAAGAACATTTTTGCCAGGTTGAAAACAGCAAGAGGAATATGGAAGAGCAAGTTCCATTCCTTGGAACAGATGGTCTAATGTTAACGGAACAGTTTAACTGCCGTTTTGCCTTTGTCCTATTCCTAAGAGGAATCTGTTTCACTGAAACTGTTAGAGGAAGATGCAATGCTGTTTAGTCCTCAGGGTAGCTGGGCAGGTAGGGGATGGCACAGAGCTCCAGCACGTCCCCATCAAGACATCTCCAGGTTAGAATGGACAGTCTGCAGAGAAAGAATGTGCAGAACCAGGTTTCCTACTCACTGCCAAACACAGAGAAGGAGATAGATGAGCAGAATCCAGGAAAATAATCCCATCCCTAAAAGGAGGTAAATGACATGTATGGGAACTTGACCTCAATTATTTGCGTTGTTTTGGAGTACTGCTTATAGAGGAGTGAAGCAAATCCTAGGTTCTGGCATGAATTCATGAAGAACAAACCATGGAACAAAGTACAATTTCCTTTTTCCTTAGTAAAGTGGGGGACTGCCGTTACTCTGGTATGAAGTGATGTTTGTGAAAGGCTTCTTACACTCAGCATAAGTTTCGTGAGATTCAGCCTTGTTTTTGCATGTATCAGAGTCCATTCCCTTTCATTATTGAGTAGTGCCCCATTTTATGTAACATCACAGTTTAACTTAGTCATTCTCCTCTTAACAGACACTTGGAAAATTTCCAGGGTTTTATTAGAAAATAATGCTGAGGGGCACGTGGGTGGCTCCATCAGTTAAGCATCGAACTTGGCTCAGGTCATGATCTCACAGTTCGTGGGTTCGAGCTCCGTGTGGGGCTCTGTGCTGACAGTTCAAAGCCCGGAGCCTGCTTCAGATTCTGTGTCTCCCTCTCTCTCTGCTCCTCCCTGACTCATGCTCTGTCTCTCAACAACAAATAAATGTTAAAAAATAAATAAAAGAGATAATGCTGAGATGGATATTCCCATTACAAACCTTTTTTTTTTTAAGTTTATTTATTTATTTTGAGAGAGAGAGAAAGAGAGAGAATCTCAAGCAGGCTTTGCAGAACCTGATGTAAGGCTTGAACCCACAAACTTGAGATCATGACCTGAGATGAAACTAAGAGTCAGGTGCTTAACCGACTGAGCCACCCAGGCACCCCTTCATTTGCTTTATTGTGACAGTTGCTTTATTGCAGTGGTCTGTAACTGAACCAGCAATATCTTGGAAGTATGCCTGTAAGAGATCCACTGTATAGGTTTATTACTGAGATTAAATGGAAATACCTAGAAGAGAATTACAAGGGTGCTTGCGCATATCAAATACTCAATACCTCTTAAATGTTACCATTTATCATTTTAGAACCAATGAGTATATGGGAACTGAAGGGTCAGGACACATAATGAAGACCAATTCTCAGATCACTAAACCCAAAGTCATCCTGGAGAGATAAAGAGAGGTGTTATTGGATGGGTATATATTCTTCAGATGTATATAAGAAGGAAGAGTTCCAGAAGATGAAGGGGTGACCAGGCAGAGTATGCCACATGAACCACACAGCGCAATGGGGCAGAAGCACAATAGAAGTGTATGTGAAAACAAAGTAATAAACAGAAACTAGATGTAACACAGAATAGAAGTGGAAATATACGAAAGTAGATTCCTTTTTTTTTCTTAATTTTTTAAAGTTTACTTATTTCAAGACAGAGAGACAGAGTGTGCGCAGGGAAGGGGCAGAGAGAGAGGGAAACACAGAATCCGAAGCAGGCTCCAGGCTCTGAGATGTCAGCACAGAGCCTGATGTGGGGCTTGAACCCATGAGCGAGATCATGACCTGAACTGTAGTCAGACGCTCAACCAACTGAGCCACCCAGGTGCCCCAGTCGAGTCCATCTTTGATGAATATTTCAATCTTGATTAGAATCTTAGGACCTCTGTAGAAGATATCTTCCTAAGTTGGATTTGGTTCTTCAAGAACAGACAATCAGTAAGCATTTCTCTGGAGATATTTATTTTATGCTCCACTAGAAATCCAGGAGATCCTGTTCTTGACCTTATATTAATTAGCACTTTTATAATTCCCTGGACCAAAATATAAGTAATGCTAATAAAATTTCTAAATCTGATAGGAGAGTTACAATATTTTGTATTAGAATATAGATTCAAATATATGAGCAGATTCCAATATGTCTGTGTAATCTAATAGGAATAAATCATTTTTTTTTAAGCAAGCAAACAAAAAGTCACTGCATTTACATGGCTTTGCTGAATTTGAAGAATAGACAAGAAGAGAAAAAATTGGTTGAATATAGTACTATGACACTATCAGAAATGTAATCATATCTTAAACTGTGTTTATAGAATTATATTATTTCTATCATTACATAGTATTCTGTTTACTTTTGATAATTTTATTGTTTTTAATTTTTTATGTTTTATTTATTTTTGAGAGAGAGAGACAGTGTGAGCAAAGGAGGGTCAGAGAGAGAGGAAGACACAGAATCCGAAGACAGGCTCCAGGTTCTGAGCTAGCTGTCAGCACAGAGCCCAACGTGGGGCTTGAACCAACAAACCGTGAGATGATGACGTGAGCTGAAGTCAGATGCTCAGCAGACTGAGTCACCCAGGCACCCCAAGAATTTTATTTTAAGGAGGTCATGAAACACAAAGTATATTCAGAAAAAATTAAATAAGATGCAGAGTGTTTTTTACCTGAGAAGCAGGTGATGAGATTTCATAGGCGATGGTGACACTGATATCCAGTTAGGTGTCTACTGGTGTCCAGTTAGGTGTCTACCGGTGTCCGGTCAGGCCAGAAGAGAAACAAATAAACAACTAACCAACCAACAGCAGCAACAAAATTCAAAGAGTTGTCATATGGAAGAGATGTTTGTCTTCCTATAGATGACAATGAATGCATAGATCCAAAGTAAGTACTACATTGTAGGAAATGTGATTTTAGCTAAAAGTGGCAGGAACTGAACTCCTTTTTCTACTTCTTCTGAAGCACTTGTCAAACTGCCGTAATGTGTACTTTTCTGTCATTATGAGAGAGAACTTCTTGAAGAAAGAGATTGTGCTTTTCAGTCTTGTTAATCCTTTTCAATCACCATGAATCCTGGGAAACATGCTTAAGAGATGTGTGCTAAATGGAATGGGATAGATTGTTTAGTAAATAAAGACATCTAAAAGCCTGAGCAGAGATATTACAGGTAGAGTGTCCCAGTTCCTGGTAACAAGAGCACAATTATGAAGGTAAATAATGCCAATAGGTTAGTTGGGGATTCATTCTAGAAGCTCTCTGCAACAAGTCTTTATGTCAATTCCAGGAAGAATACATGAATCAGATGTGATAAGGCTATTGCGTTATGAAGTCTTTATAGGTGAATACATCTTCATGGATTCATAAGAATTGAAAAGTAATGATAATAAAATTGAAAAATAAGGAACATCAGTAGTACCTCCTGCCGTGGGGCCAGAGTCTATGACTAACTTGGCACATGAAGCCTTTAATATCCTGGAAGTGATATTAAATTTTGCTGGGGTGTGAATCACTCGTTTTGTTTTTCTAGAATGTCAGTTTCTGCTATTTTTTTTGAAAACCATATGTCATTATCAAAAGAATCATACTTCAAGTTTAAGGCTCTTTCAGTACTGAATATGATTCATTATTTTTAACTTTTTAATTATTGAAGCCATAATCATTCATCTCCATTAGTTAAGAACATTTCGCATGAATATGGATGGAGATGCTCTGCGAGGTACATCAGCATCTTCTTTCACGCTGGCAGAAGTAACGTTCCCACCGTGGCATTTAATAGATAAGATGGAAAGGCCTGGTGCTTCAAAGACAAAAGGAATTTTTCATTTTTCTACATTAATTATGATTATCATATATTAACCCTTTTTATTTCCCAATGTCAGTTTTATGAAATATTGTATAAATAACTTTATTCTATATTGAAGTTCATGCACTTGTCTTCACTGGCATAACTTCAGATCACCTGTATGTTACTTCTATTTTATTTTATAAAAATGCAGTTGCTTTGTTAAATTTATTTTATTTTTTTTATTTTGTCCCTTCAAACTTAGTGTCATTAGTAAACATTTAAAATTTTCAACAAAAGCATCTTATGACTAAGTTAACCAGGTCATTGAAAACCCCAACACTCATTTTTTATGCTTATACTGAGAATAAAAACCCCTACTTGAAATAAACTCCCAAAATATATGATGAGTTATTTATCAAAAATACATGCATTGCATTATGGGACCTAAAATTGTTGAGTTTTTTGGATCACAGGTAATTACTCTTTTCCTTTAGAATGTTGACTTAGAAGTATTTTGAAATCACAGAACATGAAGAAAATTAGATAGAAATAAACAAAATAACTTCAAGTTCAAAATATAAACATGTGAAAGAAATAAAACAGTGTCTCATGCCATTAGTAGAGACTATATTATTAAAATGGAATAAGAGCATGTTTTACAAGCATTTCAGAAGCAAAAAGAATCTGAGGTCCAGACTGTCTAGCTAGCAGCAGATGGGAAATTTCCACCCACTTCAGCTGGGGCATAACTTTTTCCTTACTGTATGTTTTCCAAAATATAAACTTCTACTCACTAACCTAAAGTCCTTTCTTCAGAATGCGTGTAATGCATTTCAAGTTAGTTCTTTCTCTTTGGGCACAATGTTGGTATGATATTGAAGGAGGGTTTATGGTGCTCAATTTCCTAGAATGCAGCATACTAAATCTTAGAGTATGTAAAAGATCATTGGAACTCAAAGAGAGAGGGAACATATGTCCCGGGTTCTGGGGTAAGTCCCTGTTTATGCCTTATAGCAAGCACCATTACTCATAACAGCTCTATTTCACTCCCAAAGGTGTCCCAGTTGAGTGAAAAAATCTAGAATCACCTTCCATATAAATTAACAACTGCTTTCTAATTCACCCAGTGTCAACCATAACACATGTCCTTGGGAGCCTTGTTGGACTAGCAGTGGGAACACTAGTCCTTGTTAGGGAGGCTCTGTCCCAGACTTACCGAGTCTGAATCTGCATTTGTATGTAACAAGATCCCAGGGTGATGCATATGTATAATAAAAGTTCAGAAACACAGCCCCAGAGGCTGACCTGACATCTGCTTTAGGATAATTAGTTCTTTGGAACACATTATATACACCAACAGTAAGAAAATAATATTGGTTAAAAGAAGAAAAAAAAGGGCAATCTTTTTTATGGCTTTCATTTGCAATTAGCTTTTTTCTTCATTTGCAATCAGATTCTTAATTAACATTTTTTTTAAGTTTATTTATCTTGAGAGCAAAAGAGAGATAGAGAGCAAGCAGGAGAGGGGCAGAGAGAGAGGGAGAGAAAGAATCCCAAGCAGGCTCCCTGCTGTCAGTGCAGAGCCCCACGTGAGGCTCAATCTCACAAACCAAGAGATCATGAACTGAGCACAAGCCGACTAAGTCACCCCGGCCCCCCAAATAACATGACAGTGAAAATATTTGTCTATGTATCTTTAGATTTCTACTTTGTTTTCATTTTTAATTGCTTAATATGACATATATAAAAAATGTAACTAAAACATAGACATACAATTTTACCAGATAATTATGAAACTAAATATATATTATCCTACTCATGTCAAAGAGAACACAGTTAGCAACCATGATGTGCCCCAAATTTCCTCCCAACTTTTTTCTCCTAGTTGGAGCTATTATTTTGAATTTGTGGAAACCAGTTTCACACTTTTTATTTGTGCATGGATTTCCAAATTACATATTTTAAGTTGCCTGCTTTTAAACTTTATATGAATGGAATAACACTGCATGTACATATGCTTTTATGCCTTTCTTTCATTCAACATTCAGTTTGTCCCATTCATATATATTTATCACTTTGCATGTTAATTTCATATTATAAAAATATATAAAAGCTTATAAATTCATTTTATTATTTATGAATCTGTGATTTATTTTTCTTGTTGTCAGTTCTTGTAAACTAGAAACTATGCTACCCAAAGTGTTCATACATATGTATCAAGGTGCAAATACAGAAAATATTTTCTCTAAGATACATAACAAAAATTAAATTGTTGCTTTATAGGATATGCATCTTCACCTTTTCTAAATAATGACAATTCTACAAAGCGTTTGTGTGAATTTATATACACACCCTTAGTATACTTGGGCTAGGTTGTTCGTTCCCAAGCTTGCCAACTTTGCTAATTGTCAGACTTAAATTTTTGCTTACCTATCAGACATGTTTTTCATTCTCATATCCATGAATAATTCAACATGGTTGAGTGTGTTTTCTTGTGGGTTTTCAGCATTTAAATATTTTTCTTTGTAAACTGTAGTCAAGTTAGTTCACTTCTCTTGCTTTTTCACTCATTTCATGAAATATGCTGATGACCAGAAGTTCCTCATTTATATGGTTGAATTTAACATTTTTTCTTTAACATTAGCATTTATTTTCCCATATTGCTGAAAAAAATCCTCCATATTTTGAAATTATTCATCCATTTTCTTATGTTTAATTTTTACAAAATCTTTACAGTTCTGACTCATGCACTTAAGTCTTCAAACCAGTGGAATTAGAGGCACCTGGGTGGCTCAGTCGGTTAAGCGTCCAACTTCAGCTCAGGTCATGATCTCGTGGTTTGTGGGTTCAAGTAATGCGACAGGCTCTGTGCTGACAGCTCGGAGCCTGGAGGCTGCTTCGGATTCTGTGTGTGTGTGTCTCTTTTTCTGCCTCGCTTGTGCTGGCACTTTCTCTCTCTCTCAAAAATAAATATTAAAAATATAATATAAAAAACCCACTGGAATTATTTTTCACATGGTATGAGCTGTGACTCTTCAATTTTTTTAACATCATTTAATTCGTGTGTGAAGATTAGCTCTTCTCATATCAAGTACCCAAATAGGAAGAGATCTGTTTCAGAACGTGCGAGTTTATGTCATTGGATATTCACATATCTGGTTGGTAATGCCAACCTGTCTTTATTACTAAAAGTATACAATATAGAGAGAGCTACTTGGTGGAGCAAAGTCTCTCATTTTGTTTTTCTTCAATGCAATCTTCGTCACTGCACTTCATTAAAATTTTAAAATCAGGTCACCAAGTGCAACAAAAGTAAATCTGTATTTGACCTTGGATTGCCTTAAACCTATAAATCAATTTTTTGCTTGTTTTAAACTATGATCATGGAGTATATTTCTATCCAAATATGTGCTTCAAATTTTTTCTAAAAACGTCATCGTTTTTTCTCTAAGGTCTTATATATTCTCTATGGATTTGTTTCTATATAGTTCATTTTTGGTATTATTTAAATGGTCTCTTCTTATTTCATTTGATAATAAAATGATACTTAAAATATAATTGATTTCGGGGTGCCTGGGTGTCTCAGTTGTTAAGCCCTCAGATTCTGGACTTCGGCTCAGGTCATGATCTCATGGTTTGTGAGATCAAGCCCTGCATAGGGCTCTGTGCTGACAGACAGCACATGGCCTGCTTGAGATTCTTTCTCTTCCTCTCCCTCTGTCCCTCCCCTGCTTATGCTTTCACTTTTTCTCTCAAAGTAAATAAATAAACTTAAAAAATACAATTTGTTTCTATATATTTGTTTTTGATATGGTTACGTAACACTTATTAATTCTAATAATTTACAAGCAGATTTTAAAAGTATTTTCTACATACATAATGATAACATCTTCAATTAGTGACTTTATAATCCTTTACAATCTTTATGCTCCTTTCTTGATAATTTCTTCCTTGCTTAGTAATATAATGCAAAACTATTTAACAGACATGGTGATAATGCCATTCTTTTCTTATTTCTGATCTCAAAAGAGAAAGATTTCAAGATTTCTTCATCAGTATAATCTCAAAGGAAAATGTTTCACAAATATATTTGTGAATGTTTTACAAATATAGTATTTCTTATCAGGTTTCTTATAAATAATAATTATAAAATTAAGGAAACTCCATTCTATTATTAATTTTCTAAGTTTTCCTCATAAATGGGTGTCTGTTTTTCTTTTGGAATGGTCACACATGATTTTTTCCCTTTCTGATAAAGAGGTGAAAATATTAATCCATTTTCAAATGTTAAGCATTGGATTTCTATAGAGAACCACTTCTTAATCAAGACATAGTATCATTTTCATGTATGCTAGAGTTATCTTTGACAATATAATTTTAACCATGTTTATATGTAACATTGATGTACAACTTTCATTTTTCATACTTTTGTTGCCAAGTTTTAAAGGCAAGGTAATACAAGACTCCAAAAATAAATTGGGAAATATTACCACCATTTCCTATCTCTGTGTTTGTCTGTTTCTAATTTTTCTTCTGACTGATTGGTACATGGAGATCTCTTCGTCGGCAAATTTTCAACTACTACTACAATTTCTATAATGGATGTGGGATTATTCAGGTATTCTATTGCTGAACTTATTTTTAGTAAGTTTTATTTTTGTTCTGTGTTTAGTGAAATATTTTAGTTTGCATATATATGTATATATATATACACACACACACACACACATACATACATACATACATCACATATCCAGGGGCTTTGTAATCAGGGAGGCTATTTGAGTAGTTATGGTTAATAGTATGTGTGGACAACTACTTTATATTACATCTTTGCTTGGTCTCTAAAGACCCCCGTATAACTTTCCATGCATTTTCTCTCTCTTTAATTAATGCAGCTGGATGTAAAGGATTTCGGTATTTTGGAAACACATGTTGGTGGGACTCCAGTTCTGGAGTCATCATTTGGAGAGAACCTACTTTAATCTGTAATGTGAGGCAGATACCAACCTTTACTGACATAAACCACTAATATTTCAAAGTGTAATTGTCACCATAGCAGAGACTATGTGCTATCATTACCTGCATAGTAATTACTACCTTGAATTGGGACACTACTATAGGAAAGAAAAGTCAAATACCTGGCATTTGCTATAGTCAACACATAAAGTTTATAGTATTAGTCACTTGGAAGTGGCAGATAAAAGATGTGCCAGGACAAAAGGCTACATATTCATGTCATGTTGTTGCAAATATTTAATAAAACTTACCTGCTATAACTTGTAATGTAGAAACTGTGCCTGCTTTGTCTCTAGCTCTAGGGGAAACAGGTGGAAAACTGTACCATAATAGTGTGTATTGTATTGCTGAATGTTGGCTCAATTTGGCAAGGTATTGCAGGAAAGAGGAAATGAGCTTGGTACAAAATTGGCTGGTTTGAAATAAAAAATGAAAGGTAATGAAGAAGTCCAAGAATTCAAGCCTTGCATATTTTGAAAAAGAGATTACTCCTCAGTGAAAAATGAAACTTAAAAAGGCCTTGAATGCCTGTGGCTAATAAAATTTCTCAATTGAATCAAGTTATTCAGAACAAATATCAGATTAAGATGGAGAGCATCCCAACTGCCCTTCCAGAAATCCTGAAAACGGTCATCTCTAAAGTTAGAGAGTGAGCCATGTTCTTGAAGCTTAGAAACATGCCAGACAATGAGAAAGAATGAAATATGGCCATTTGTAGGAAAGTGGATGGACCTCGAGGGTGTCATGCTAAGCAAAATAAGTCAGGCAGAGAAGGACAGAAACCGTATGTTTGCACTTAAAGGTTTAACAGGAAAACAGGAGAAACCTAATGGAGGACCTGGGGGAGGGGAAGAGGGAAAGAGAGTTGGGGAGAGAGAGGGATGCAAAACTTGAGAGACTATTGAATGCTGAAAATGAACTGAGGGTTGAAGGGGAAGGAATAGGGGGGAAAAGAGGTGGTGGTGATGGAGGAGGACACTTATGGGGAAGAGCACTGGGTGTTGTATGGGAACCAATTTGACAATAAATTATTAAAAAAAAAAAGAAAGCTGAAGAGATCATTAAAAAAAATATGCCAGATAAACTATACTGATTGTTTAGTTGGATGATTGATTAACATCCTGCCTACTCCAGTAGTAAATTTCCATCCATTAACACATAAAAAATGTCTTCCTCTTCATTTTTTGGCTTTGAACTTCTATTGATACTAATTCATATCTTCACCCTACATTTTACTAATTACAGAACTAGCTCACAATAGATCATGGCAACCCTCAGGACTTTAGATGAGCTGTGACTGAGACAATAAGTCAATCCAAAAGGATCACATGGTATAGGCAGAATCAGATTTAACCTTACTTAGTTCACATTCCACCCTTTTCTATTGCCATCTGGAACTGAGGAGTCTCCATTGATCAACCAAGGTAGGACATCATTGTTTCTCAGCAAAGTCAACATTTTCCTCATGTTTTCAGGCCTACCTCTTGCTCATGGACTAAGGGTTCACATTGTTCCATCAAATATGTAATCCTATTTAACCTTTATGCTCCTGTGTTAAATATGTATGTGAGTGCGTGTGTGTATGTGTGTGTGTGTGTATAAACAAATATTCACACAGAAGAAAACCACCAAGCCAAATTCACAACCAGAGATAAAGATATTTTTATAGTATATCTGAAATTAAAAAATATGAATGAGAGGTTAAGTGATAATATTGAAAGCAAATTTAAATAACAAAGAGATAAACAAAAGAGATTTGAAAATCAGTGATTCTACCTGAAATATCCAGCATTAGAAAAATAGATGTTCTAGAAAGACAAACAAGCACTGAGGAAACATTTTATAGAAATCTTCCAAAGTGACAAATGCAGTTCTCAGCGTGGTAATTTTAAAACCTGTGCATATCAATGTGTAGATAAAAAAAATGTACATCAAAGTGTGTGTATATCAAGTCACATAACTACGAAATTTCAAAATATTCAAGAATAAATAGAAGGTCCTAAAATTTCTGGAAAGACAAAGAGAAGCACTCACTCCCATATAAAGGAATCTGGATGACATTGAATTTTTCAAAAGCCATACAGGAAATGAGAAAATAGTAAGTCCCCCCAATTTTTGTCAAAAGATGTAGAATTCTATACCCAGTCGTATTGTGAGGTTTTCATAAAGGTTTTTTGGGAATGTGAGTTCTTAAAAATATGCCTTCATTCTCTATTTCTCCAGTTGCTTCTGGATGATATGAGCCACAAAGATGAGTGAAAAGGGAGAAAAAAATACGTGAAGAAGCATGATAAATAATATGGCATTAGTTGAAGGTGGAAAATAAAGCTATATAGCGGGACAGATGGCTGTATATCCATGCTACGTAGTCGCAAAACATTTAATAAAGCAGGGAACAAGAGAGAAGCAGAGTGAATTTCTCACAATCTGGGGAGGGACATACAGTACAGGAAATTAGTTGTACATGAGGCTTAGTGAGCAATTTGCAAAGGTTTGTACAAGATGATAAAAAAGCTCCAGGAGGGATAATTTCAGAAAAATAGAAATGGACTTGATAGATTCTCTAATATATGGAGTTCTTTGAAGTATGTTACATTTTTCATAGGAAGAGTTTTTGTTACAAAGGCAGAATATTCAGCAGCCAAAAAATGAGGCAATTGTAAATGCAAGGAAGTGGGGCGCCTGGGTGGCTCAGATGGTTAAGTGTCTGACTCTTGATTTCGGCTCATGTCATGATCTTGTGGTTTCAGGAATTTGAGTGCTGCATCTGGCTCTGTGCTGGCAGTGTGGAGCCTGCTTGGGATTCTTTCTCTCCCTCACTCTCTCCCCAACTCACGCTGTCTCTGTCTCCCGTAAAATAAATAAACTTAAAAAAACAAATGCCAGAAAATAATAAAGCTTTGTAGAAGGATGTCGGACTATGTGTCAGATTGTAAACTATATACCTACACACACACGCACACACGCACTGAGCATCAAAAAGGTAAAATAGTATTGGGAGGAAGGGAAAGGATTGTATGGAAGGAATGAATAGTAGAAAAGTGCTAAATCTTGATCTCAATAATTAGAATTAAGTGGAATTACTTAATATAGAAAATTAGAAAAAAAGAAGCATAAGGAAATCCATTAGAATTATGGAGGTAACTTCAGGAAATACATGGAAACAAAGAAAACCCTTTATGGGGGTTAATTGGGAGTAGAGTTTGGAACAGTTGATATTCATGATGACACATATATAATTTGATTTTTAATCTGTATACTTTATTATTTTGAAAACAAAAAATAAATAAGTAAAAAAAATAAAACCAATGTGGAAGTATTCTGCGTGTTCACTGGCTCTTGAGGAGTCCCATGGGAATGGACTATGGTAGATCAGTCGTGACCCGTTGAAGAACGTGAATTTGGAATATGTCACAAAGAGCTTGGTGTACGATGTTGTGTTTTGACCTTACCTTAAGGGTAATTAGAGATTAATGAAGAATTTCAACTTGAAGATGATTAAATTCTCATTTTATAAAGGTAACTGTGTCATGCCATGTAAGATCCTTGGATCACTCAATTGAATGCTCTGATGATCTTGCTGTGATAGAAGTTTGGACCATGATTTCTAGTCCAGCTCTACTTTGCTTTTGCCTTATTCAGATACAGCCACCTCTCCATATATATGCCCCCATCACACTGTGGCTAGTTTGCCACCGTTACATGGAAAACCTTTAGTTTGTTGAATTTCAAGGACTCCACAAACTTATTCTGTAAAAGGCCAAACACTAAGTATTTCAAGATTTGGAAGCCAAAATATGATTTTTGTCACAGATTCTCCCCCCCCCCCTTTTTAAAATACTTTCAACCATTCTTACCTCACTGGCCTTATAAAATCAAGTCATGTGCAACATTGACCACTGGGGTGTAATTCTTATTTTATCTTAGATATCTGATAGATTTAATAGTTATTGAGTTTTGAGTTTTGAGACATTTTCAGCCTTTCTGTTGTTCATGTAGAAAGAAGAACATAGATTCCTTACTGGAGCTTTCAAAGTACTTTATTTTTTAATAAAAACTTACAAAATTAAGTTTATTTATTTACTTTGAGGGAGAGAGAGAGCGTGCATGACCCATGAGTGGGGGAGGAGCAGATAGAGAGAGAGAGAGAGAGAGAGAGAGAGAGACAGAATCTGAAGCAGGCTCTAGCTCTGAGCTGTCAGCCCAGCGCCTGATACAGGGCTCGAAGTTGACCTGAGCTGAAACCTGATGTGTAACTGGCTGAGTCACCCAGATGCCCCCAAAGCCCTTTATTAACCAGTTTTCTTGCCCCCCATTAATTTATTATTAAGCTTGTTCTAGTGGTTCTCCAAGGCAGCTCAGTATACCGTTGCATGGAGTCACCTGGAGTACTAATCACAACATAGACCCCTAGGTCCAGCTGAACACATGAAAGGATTTACAGGCCCTGAAACGGTTATTTTTATGAAGTTCCCTAAGCGATTCGAATAGACTTCCTTTTTAAAAGCACTATCTCCTACCAATGCGCTCACCTCACACCAACCTCTGAAGCATGATACCCTTCCCATCAGCTTTCCTGTGACAGTCTCAATCTCTTAGACCAGCTTCTCTTGGCATTCACCACAGGTCCCCCCGCCATAATGCTGTGCCCATTAGTATGAGCAGTTATAAATATGCTAAATTGTCTCTCCTCTCACCATCTGACACTCTTTTGCATGTGTATATTATGGTGTTTTTCTATGTAAAGAGTTTCAGCCCCATGTTCAGAAATAAGCCTCATTGCAAATTACTCTGTGATTAGGGATGATGGCATCTACCCAAGTACAGAAGAAAACCTGCTTTAAAATAACGTAGAAAGAAATCTGTCTGATTCTGGCAAAATGGTAGACCAGGCTGGCCAGAATCTTTCCCATATAAAAAACAAAAGATTCAGGAAGAAATAAACACACAATTTTCAGAGAGAAAGTTCCAGTTCCATTGCTGGACCCCACATGTTTCCTTTCCTTTATTGTGAGCTTGGACAACTATTGCAAATCTTGTATTTATTTTTTTCCAGACTCTTTTTCAGTTTCAGAGAAAATGATTGGAGATGATGGGAAGAGAAGAAATATTTTGGAATCTTTTTTCAGAACTGCAGAAAGATAGATCTTAAAATTGAAAATCACTCTGCATTTTGAACAGAATTTTCAAAATGCCGTAATTAATCACATTAGAATAAAACTGTAAAACACTAAAGACAAATACATAAGCCCAAAAAGTACCCAGAAGGAAAGGAGCAACTACCTATAGAGCAACATTTTGATTTTTTGGTTTGTTTTTGAAAGAGAGAGAGAGAGACAGAGAACAGCTACAAGTGGGGAAAAGGAGAGAGAATCGTAGGCAGACTCGATGCTCAGCACAGAGTCTTATGTGGTGCTCGATCCCATGATCCTAGGATCATGACCCACGCTGAAATCAAGAGTTGGATGCTTAACCAACTGAGTCACCCAGGCGCTCCTACAAAACAACAATTTATTTTTTTTTAATTTTATTTTACCTTTTTATTGAGGTATAAGTTACATTCATTAAATTATACAGATCTTACATATACAATTAATTTGTACATGTAAACACCCATGTAACTATTACCCAGATCAAGATACAGGTTATTTCTAGCATCCCAGAAGCTTCTCATGCCTCTTACAGTCACAAAGCAACAATTTAAAGAAAAAAGGAATTTGAAAAACAACAGTGAAACGCTTCTTAAGAGCAACAAGAAAGACCAGAATGATATGAAATATTTTCAATGTTGGAGGAGAAAGTAAACTATCACTGACAAGTGAGAGTAAAATAAAGAGAATTTCAAGAGAAGAAACAGAGGCTTTAAAAACCAAAATATATGATTTCTATGCAAGAATTTCCAAATATATACTTCAGGAAGAAGGAAGTTGAACCAGAAAGCAGTAAGATGCAACAAACAAATATATATGTTTAAATCTAAACAAGAATTGATGTGAAAATCAATAAGGCTAACACTTATTCAAATAACATTAAACTGAGGAGTATTTAAAACTTGTCAAAACTCAGCTCGGAGCCTGGAACCTGCTTCAGATTTTGGGTCTCCCTTGCTCTCTGTCCCTCTCCCACTTATGCTTTCTCTCTCTCTCTTTCGCTCTCACTCTTTCTCTCTCTCTAAACATAAATAAACATTAAATTATTTTTATTTTTTTATTTTTTAAAAATTTTTTGTTTTATTTATTTTTGAGAGAGAGAGAGAGACAGGGACAGAGAGACAGAGAGAGAGAGAGAAGGGCAGCATGAGCAGGGGATGGACAGAGAGAGAAAGGGAGACACAGAATCCCAAGACAGGCTCCAGGCTCTGAACTAACGGTCAGCACAGAGCCCGACACGGGGCTCGAACCCACGAACCATGAGATCCTGACCTGAGCCGAAGTCAGATGCTTAACCGACTGAGCCACCCAGGTGCCCCTAAAATTTTTTTTTTTAAAGCTAGTCAATACTACAATATGATACATTAATATATGATGGGGCAATTTTAGCCTTTAATGCTGGTGTGAAAGTCTGTTAACAACTAGTTTGGATTTTTAAACTAATTTAAAACCAACATATAAATTAGATCTTAAAATATACATTCCTTTTCATTCTATGAACTAAACTAAATATTATTCAAATTTGCTTACCAAGTGGTACAGTTGATATTGCAGTCATCCACTGATAATGCTAATAATTTCCAAATCATTTGCTGATTTTTAGAATGATATTGTTAGAGTGATGTTGTGTTTGAAGAATCTTTGTCTTGCTAAGTGTTTCCTCCATTCTTGTCATGATTTCTTTTAAAAAACAATACTGACTTCTTTAATGACTGCCCCAAATTAAAGCGATAGTCATTACATGATAAATAGTTTCTTCTTCTTTTTAAACTTTTTTTAACATTTATTTATTTTTGAGAGACAGAGAGAGAGAGGGAGAGGGAGAGCTCAGAGAGAGAGGGACACACAGAATAGGAAGCAGGCTCCAGGCTCTGAGCTGTCATCCTAGAGCTTGATGCGGGACTCGAACCCAAGAACTGTGAGATCATGACCTAAGCTGAAGTCAGACACTCAACCAAATGAGCCACCCAGGAACCCTCATGATAAATAGTTTCAAGAAAAGATTCTCTGAAAATCAATGACATACTACTGCATTTTCTCTCTGCTTTTCCTGAGTTAAAATAAGTTAAATTTTAAAAAGTCCTAAAAACCCCCAGAACAGAACAAAAGATTACCTATAAAACAGCAATTGTACTGATGGAAGACTTCATCAGGTTTATAATACTTACAATACCTTCTGAGATCTTTATATAACTGGTATCTCCATTTTTGAACATGTCTTGAGGATCATAGATTGGATTCTCGTTTAATTCTGCAGGCCAGGTGGCACGTGGCTTAAGAGGATTAATTGGGAACATGGCTCTATTGCTCTGTCACCCAAGTATGAAATGACCCATCAGACTTTCCATTTCTTCATCTTTAAAATAACGGTGATGATGAATCACATCATTCTAATATGTTAGTGCTCATCTAGACTCATGCCTGGCATAGGGAAGATACTGTGTAGGCATTAATTCTATATTCATTGTTAGAAATGTAGTTAATACCTATGATAGGTTAATGATTGAGGGTTTATCATGATCCAGGGCAATTAAGTGATCATGGAATTCAATGTGAGCCCATATCCTTCATGTTCATGGCCCCAAACCTCACCAAAGTCTCCGTCAGTACTTGTGGTCTTTCTTCTGTTGCTGGAATGTTCACTTAGGGCAGTGGACACCACAGGAGCTGGGCAAAGCCTATGGTGGACCTTCAACACCAGCCATGAGTTTTTCTGGTCCCTCCTCATATCTCTCTTGGGATTGAATGTTCCTGCTGCAGGGTCTTAAAATAAGCAAACAATACTTGACTATTTTAACAGACAATTTTGACATTTTGTTTTCCATGGATTGTTATAAATTTTGATTTTTTAAAATATTGCATGAAATATTCATCTTAATTACTGAGTTTTTTTTGAGTCCTCTTAAATATTGTCCCCTAGGCAAGTATGTGATTTGTCTCACACCAATTCCAGGCCTGACTGGGCCAGGAAAGTAGGCTACATGGCTCAAGAATTGTATGAATGGGGGTGCCTGGGTGGCTCAGTTGGTTAGGCATCCGACTTCAGCTCCAGTCATGATCTCACATCTTGTGGGTTTGAGCCCTGCATCAGGCTCTGTGCTGACAGATCCTGTGTCTCCCTCTCTCTGTCCACACCCTGCTCATGCTGTCTCTCTCTCTCTTTCTAAAAAATAAATAAAACATTAAAAATATTAATAAAAAAAGAATTGTACGAACAGAGGGTTAGTGGCTAGTGACAATGGCTTTGAATATATCTGTATAAAAAGATTTAAACAACAAAGATTTAGACAACTGCAATAGGCTCATATATGCACTAGCAAAAGTCAATTTTACTTAAATGCATGTATTAGAAAAGATCTCCAACTAAAAGTATTAGAGAAAGGCTTGCAAATTAAGTCCATAATATAAGAATGGTAATTAACATACAAATTACTGTTGACATGAGAAACAGAGATAAAGTAACAAAATCCTAAGTGAATTCTTTAAAAACACATAAAACAGACAAATCCAAGATTTAATGAACATACTTTCAATCGTTTTACATAAATACTAGTTGCTAGGGGAGTAATTCTTAAAAGGTCTCATCACAAGAAAAAAATTGTAACTATGTGTGGTAATGAATGTTAACTAGATTGATGGTATACAATATATACAAATATCAAATTATTATTACATTGTACTCCTGAAACTACTATAAAGTTCTATGTCAATTATATTTCTATGAAGAAAAATACTAGTAAATTAACTTCATTAAAAGTGTATGTGTGGAGGTTAAAAACCACCCTATTAAAGAATGATTGCGTTAACCAGGCAATTAGAGAAGAAATTAAAAAATATATGGAAACCAACGAAAACGAAAATACAACAATCTAAAATCTCTGGGATGCAGCAAAGGCAGTCCTAAGAGGAAAGTATATTGCAATCCAGGCCAATCTCAACAAACTAGAAAGAGCGCAAATTCAAAAATTAACAGAGAACCTACTGGAACTAGAAAGGAAGCAACAAGAGCACCCCAAACCCAGCAGAAGAAAAGAAATAATAAAGATTAGGGCAGAAATAAACAATATAGAATCCAAAAGAACAATCGAGCAGATTAATGAAACCAAGAGTTGGTTCTTCGAAAAAATAAACAAAATCGACAAACCTCTAGCCAGGCTCCTCAAAAAAAAAAAAAAAAAAAAAA
>PJEM01008953.1:0-76397 GCA_004023845.1 Helogale parvula
ACACACACACACACACACACACACACACACACACACACACACGAGTGAGAGACAGAGAGTGCACTAGAGAGTCGAGCTTCAATGATAACAATGGTTTACAACAAAAGGGTTTGAAGAAAGCCCGCTGCAAGGGTTTAATTTCTACAGGCTCTGCTCTTTGTCTCCATCTGAGTCTCATTTTTCCACCTGTAAATCAGAAGTCTCTATTGGGACTCACTTGAATCATGGAAAAAGGAATCACCTGGGTCCTTAAATCATAGTCTCGCATCATGTGAAAATTGCCAGCAAGTTTCTGTGAGTTCCGAGAACAATTCGTGCTGCTTATCCATGGAAAAAAAAAAAAAAAAAGACTACAATTCCGTCCTTAATCTGAGTGAGGGTTTGTTTGTTTGTTTGTTTGTTTGTTTGTTTTTGGCTGAGAAGGGACAGCATATACCAAAACCTCAGCTGGCACCACAGTTTGGAGCCCCACTCGGGTCCGACACGCGCATGTGTTGAGCATTGCAAACATCTGGGAGAAAGTTAGGGAGCCCACCTGACCTTCTGCCGTGAACAGAACCGACCCCTGATGACTGGCTCGGTTTCAAGGGAACTTTGTTGCTGAGGAACAGGGCAAAAAGTCTTACTTAAAAAGGCAGGCAGTAAGTAAATATAATTACTGTACAAATATTGACTGTCCCACAATACATCAGGTGAAACCAATGCTCTGCTTAATCTAAAATCACATATAAGAATTGCTTGCGCCAATAAGAATGACCTTTATCTTTCGGAAGAAGAGCTGACAGAGGGCTGCAAACACCTATGGCTGGGGGCTTTACCTGGCAGCTGCCCGAACTGAAACGTGGTTCTCCAATACATGGACAAAATCAGAGAGCCTCTGTCTGTCCGATTCCCCACACCGCACAGAACTCCAATTAAGAGGTGCCTCCTTCCCCCAAGCCGCCCAAGTTGCCAAATTCACCCTTCTTTGTGGCTGTTTTAGTTTATACAACAGCCTGTGCCTCCTCAAAATTACTCAGGTCATGTGGCCAAGTGGCCTGGATCATACCCAGTTGAGAATGCCAAGACCTTGGGTTTTGAAACATTCTACCGCCTCTGATTTAGGTGTCTATTACCCTTAAAAAATTATATGCGTATAGCCATCAGGAAAAAAGTTCAAATGAAACAAAAAGACTTGAACTGCTGGGATTTTGGTCCCCAAATCACAACATGGGTGAAGTGTTACTCTCCTAGGTGGGTGGTGGGGTGGGGAGGTCATGGGTGGCCACCTCTTCTTTTGGAAGCTCTGACAAGTTCTTTCTGTCCCTCCCACTGCCACTCTGACGTGCTTCTGTAAGTTCTGCTCCCAGGACTGCTGTCCCCAAGGGCCCCGACTCAGGAGCCCCTGCAGCCCCTTTCTTAGTAGGGGCAGACGCTCTCCTCCACTGGCGAACGTTTCTCAGGACCCCAGCTCTGGGGTCTGACAGTACCAAAGAAGCCACATGCAGAGGCTCCTTCCAAATCCTAGCCAGAGATTTTTCTAGATCTCCTGGGGGTGGGCTCTTTACTTTTCTAGGAAGACAGTGGGGAAAAATGCCATGCCTTGGACAGGTTGACTGACTTCTTGGATGTGTTCCCTGGAGTGACAAGTAAGGAAGCCTTCCTGATTAGGCAAACCTCACTGGCAGACTTGAATGGCTTGTGCAAATTTCAGTAACAGTCGTAGGTATTTATTCCTTAGCGCTGGCAAGTCCCAGACCAGAGCCCCAAGAAAGGCTGGGGGAAACTCTCAAACCAGAAACACACAGACTGTATTAGCATGACAGAATGAACTGATCGTTTCTCCCCAGAGGCAAAGATACTCCTTCCAAGAAGACTCCTAGGTAAAATCAACGGGAAATGTACATTTGCCAGAAGCTAATAAATAAGGGTATTCCGAGACTTTCCCTTTTCCTGCCTTTTGTAAACAATACCTTTACATAAAGGTGAATTAGGTGAAGGAAAGGAAATCTCAGGAAGGTTGAGATTCCCCTTCTCTGACATCTCCACTGCATCCAGTAGGTGCCTCTGTCACAGCGAATACTGTATCGTGGGCAGATGCTGCGTCATACTAGAGACCATGTGCCTCAATGGCAGGACAGTATCTTCATCTTTGGAGCCCCAGCATCCAGAAGGCACTCAATAAATGATGGACAAGCCATTTGTTACTGGATAAACTACAGCACAAATGGAAACATGCTGTTATTTTAGTAGATGCACATTAAAAGTCTTAGGGGGAAGACAAGGAGTTGAGGGGTGGCTCAGATTTCAATTAACCACACCATCTCTAATTTCCTCCTAATCAATCAAATAATTAGTGAATGTCTACAATGGGGAAGGTACTACGCTGAGCCAAGTTACCATGTAATTGGTTGTTGAATCTCATAATTCAGTGTCATCTCCTATAATTAATAATTGTCCTTCCACATCAATTAAGATGGTGCCTTTGCCAGTTCATGGGTAGGTGAATGGTGTAACAGAAAACCAAGGATCTGAGGGTCAGAGGGCTACAGCATTGATTCTATCCCTAAAAGCATGAAGCATTTGGATGCCTTTGTGCTGCATGATTTCCTTTAAATAGGAAACAGAAAAAGTACTGAGGCTTCTATTACTGAGTTCACAAAATGAAACAAACAAAACAGTGCTGCACTACCTATCCAGCATGTTAGTATTTAAATCCTTGTCTGGGGTTCTGGTCCCCCAGCAGCCTGAAAACAGTCCCCTCCCTTGGTGGTTACTGCCTTTGCCAATCAAAAAATCGTCTCACTCCCCGGTCTCACTCCTAGAATCTCTTCATCTTTACATTGTGAAATGTGATGAACAGAGAGGCCCTAATACCGTCAATTTTCTTATCTTCAAAATGAAAATCTGAAGTAAGAATATCGGAGGAGAGAGATGAACTTATGTGTGGAAATAGGAGAAAGACAAATTTTTAAAACTTTAACTTTTTTTTAATGTTTTTATTTATTTTTGAGAGAGAAAGAGAGACAGATAGCATGAGCAGGGGAGGGTCAGAGAGAGAGGGAGACACATAATCTGAAGACAGGCTCCAGGCTCTGAGCTAGCTGTCAGCACAGAGCCTGACGCGGGGCTCGAACCCATGAACCATGAGATCATGACCTGAGCCGAAGCCGGACGCTTAACCAACTGAGCCACCCAGGTGCCCCTCTAAAATTTTAATTTTAACACAGACAAAACAGAACCATATTATTTCCTGGCTCATCTACTTCACTCCTGTGCTATTTCTTAAGGGAAGGCCTAAGGCCTTGTTCAAAACTGAGTAAGCCCCAACTATCAAAATTGATAGTGCTCTAGTTCATTCCTTCTACTTCCCTCACCATGTAGCGACCTCCCAAACATGAAACGTGAGTTTTCAAAAAGAAAAAAGAAAGCGGGGAGTTCAGAAGAACAAATACAGTATGATTACCACTTATTCTGAGCTTTTTAAAGGGCAAAACAGTACCCTCCAGCGTTCTAGATATTGCAGAGGGGTGAGTAGAGATGTAAGTAAAACCAAAGGAAATTCAGAGTGATGATAAGCAGCAATGCGAAACTTCTGGAAACGGTGGGGAAGAGGGAGATGTGGGGCAAGAGGGTCAGACTACACTGATAAAGCTTTGTTTCTGAGTCTGTGGGTGGGCGGTAGATAGCTGATGTCAGAATTAGTTCATCGTTAATAATGCTAGAAGAAATCAAAGCACGCATGCTTCTTCTGAGTGCCTTCCCTAAGCCTGCCAGCACTTGGCATTTGGACCAGGGGCTATAGGGACTGTTCAGAAGGAGATGGTGAGCAACGAAACAGCTCACAGAACTGGATGGATCATAAAACGGCATATTAAACCAACCTAATGGACTGCAAGGGTAAAGGAGCACATCTGCGTGGCGGGGGCGGGGGGGGGCACCAATCTTCTCAGGAAGGGAAAACCTCTGGGGACTAACCCTGGCAGCCCCTCGTTTGCTTCTGCAAATGCAGCTGACCCTAAACGTAACCACTCCACACTACCCTCCCCTGGGCCTTTCCATTTTCTGGGCAAATCTTCAGGTCAAGACACACGCTTGTTTATTTTAGAACTGAGTCTGGAGGCCCCTGTGCGTGCAACCTCTCTTTCCAAGTCAGGAGCTTTGCTGTAGCCAGGCCATCTCCCTCCTACCCACGTGGTGTAAAGACTGGCTGGCTTGGACCCTTGGCTTTTGATACCAACAGCCACCTGTAATAAGGTGTCCAGTTACGTCCAAGCCCTTCAAAGCACTTTTGGAGGTGTTACCTCCTAGGCCTTCACCAAATTCTATAAATAGGGATGTGAAGTATTATCCCCATTTCTAACATAGGAAATAGCCCCTTGAAAGGTCAGTTCATGGGCACAGTGATGCCAAGTAATGCCTCCAAGGGAGGCACAGGTTTCTAGATTCCAACCACTGTGGCCAGCCCCAGGGGCTGTGGCAGCCCAGACTACACACCCAGCCTTTAAGCAGACAATCTAGCTATGCAGCTTAGAAGAGAAAACCAAAACAGAGTGAGAAATAAGACACAAGGCAGGCACTGTAGGAAATGCTCCCATTTTGTGCAGCGCCCACATCGCATTCCCAGTCTCAAAAATCCGGCAGCTCTGAAATGCCATGGGAATATTTATCACTGTTTTTGCCAAACAAACCCTCCCTTGCCTTAAGCAAAGGTCAAATGCAGTGTAAAACCCCCAGTGCAAACAACCAGCTGGGAGGACTTGTCAGAGCCTCAGTAAAGTGTTCGCTAATAATTATCCAGACAGCTCATATGTAAACACATGTGGTTCAGCACCCGGTACAAGGGTTCCTCCTTTATCAACTAGCATGAGGAAATGCCTTCCAGCACAGAGTAGGTGTGTTTTCCCCAGCTTTTTACACACTGCACTAGCCATAGATCTCAACTATTTGAAAAGCTCGACTCTATACACTGTGCTGTTTATGCCTTTCTAAATATCAAAACGAGAGGCACCTGGGTGGCTCAGTCATTTAAGCGTCTGACTTCGGCTCAGAGGTCATAAACTCTTAAGTTTGATCCCCGCCTCCAGCTCTGTACTGACAGCTCAGAGCCTGGAGCCTGCTTTGGATTCCGTATCTCCTTCTGTCTTTGCCCCACCTCCCCATGAAGACTAAAAAATTTAAAAAATATATTAAAACGATATTTAAAAGAATGTCATAAACTGACATTTAGCATCTTTTTTTTTTTTTAAAAAAAGCCATATTAACATCTCCCTTGAGTTTAGAGATTCTGTTCTTTTTCAAGGTCTCATGCCCAACTCCTGACCCAGAGAAAACACTGAATAATGGTGAATAAGGGAAAACAGAAGGATGGTTGTGCATAATGAATGCATCCCGTCTACTTATGCAGCAAGGATGCTGCAGTGGTGCTATCTATGCCTGGGGAGATGGCTAAGCTGCATTCCTGGCCTCAGGGGCCGGCAGTCTGAAGGAGGAGACACGTGACTCTGAGACCAGGCACACCCAGGTGTGATGTTTATACTGCAGGAGTGAATCCTGGGGAGGATTTTGCAGAGGAATCAGCATTTGAATTTGACCTCGAGGGGGAAAGTCAGGAGGACAGTCCTGCCTGGTAGAGTTGTGGGGGGGGGCGGGGGGGGGGAAGAGGACTAAGACAGACAGGGTGGGAGGCAACTCCCTGGAGAAAGAGGGCCTGTGCAGAAGAGGCTGGGAGAACGGGTTTGGTTATCAGTGTCAGAACGTCCCTGGGAGGGACTTCTGTGTCATCAACCAACTCCAGGACCAGCAGGAGCCACAGCTCCGGTGAAAAAGCAGCCAGGAGGGGCTTGCCTTTGGGAGGCTGGCGAAGGCGCTGGGAGATGTTGCCCAACATTGAACCAGAGCTCTGGGATGCCTTGCTTTCTCTCCCCCGACCTGTGGTGTTTCTCCATCAGGTTCGCTGCCCCCTCCTCCCTGTCCCTCACCCTGTGAGTCCCAGTCACTTAGTGTGACAGGATGGGAAGTCCAGGTTACACGCCTGCAAAAAACAAGACTCCTCATAAATTCAGTGCCACAGAGATGGGCCACATACAGAGTCACAGATCATTGCAACTGCAAGCTGGATGGGCCTTGAGAAGCGGGAGTGAAGAGTAGGCCATGACACATGTCACTCTGGGGCAGTGCGAGAGCGAGCATCTCCCCAAGGAGCCCCTCCTTCAGGCCGGGCAGCCGCCGCCGTGAGCTAGGCTGGCTGCTCCGCTCACCCATCCTTCATCACTGAGGGGTTCTTCTCAGGCCACACACATAAGGATCCACGTGAATGAGTATCGTGAGTGCAAGTTTAAAACAAAATAGAAACCAAGGAAGACAGAAGATAGCCAATAAGCACATGGGAAGGGGCTCAACATCGCTGATCATTTGGGAAATGCAAATCCAAACCACAATAAGATACCCTTTGCCCCTGTTAGAAGGACAAGAATGTGGGGAAAGAGGCCCCTCTGTGCCCTGGTGGGAAGGTGACATGGGGCGGCCGCTGTGGAGAACAGCATGGCGGGTTCTCAAAAAGCTAAACACAGAATTACCATATGGCCCAGCAATTCCATGTCTGGATACATAACCACAATAACTGGAGGCAGGGACTCGAAAAGATATTTGCATACACATGTTCACAGCAGCCAAAAGGTGGAAACAACCCAAATGTCCATCGGCTAATGAATGGGTAAACAAAATGGGGTATATCCCTCTAATACGATAGTGTTCCGCCTTAAAAAGGAATTTCCAGCACAGGCCACACCACGTATGAACTGAGGGCATTATGTTCAGTGAGATAAGCCCATCACAAAAGGATTAATACTGTATGATCCCACTCACATGAGGTCCCTAGAGTCGTCAAATTCATGGAGATAAAAAGTAGGAAGGTGGCTGCCAGGGGGTGGTGGGGAGGGAAAATGAAGAGTTGGTGTTTAATGGGTACAGAGTTTCAATTCTGCAAGATGAAAAAGTTCTAGAATGAACAATGTGATGTACTTAATGTCACTGAATTGTATACTTTAAAATAGTTAAAACGGTAAATTTTATGTTACGTGTATTTTACCATAATAAAAAATATCCTCCTGTAAACAAAACACCCCAAACTGTAAAGTAGGTGTATGTGCCCTTGGGGACTCTGACCCCCGGGGTCTGTGCCCATCCCAACCCCACACAAGGACACAGGATCCTCATGCTGGCCCCTCTTTTCCTTCAGGAGGATCAGATAAACTCAATCACCAAGATGTGGAAGTGATTCATAGAGCTTGCTGTGTTACCATTCTCAGTGGTCAAGTCTGAGTCCGACGTGGCTTAAAATAGAGAATGACATCCAAATGGTCAGATTTCAGGCACCGGCTCAGTAGCAGGGGGAGGTTGCTTCAGAGCCTTTTCATCTCCTAAGGTCAACCCTGGCAATCTCATTCCACATCTCCAGCCTTCCACTTGTCCCTGTGGTTCATTGCTCATCTCAGCCTCGGACGCTGTTCCAGGTACTTAGGCAGAAAAGAGGACCAAGAGCTGAGCCCTCCATGATGGAGACAGAAGAGAGGCAGATGTCCTCCAATAGACACCACAAGTGACGTGGGCGTCCTGCCTGGGCCAGGAGCAGGCCAAGAAGGGCGAACTGAAGGGGCCTTCCCTGGGAGGGGATGGGGGGCACCAGGAGCTAGGGCACAGTGGGTCAGTAAGGGAGGAGAGCAGGGTGCATGCAGCAGCAGAGAAGCAGGAGGCTGGAGGGACCCCACATCCAGGCTGCAGAAAGCACCCCACATTTTACATTTCCATAGATCATTTATTTTCTGCTTCTATGCCTTTTACGTTTGCCCCCAAGTTAAATTCTTCAAATGACTTAGGACCTCAGTCAGCTGGGATTTGGATCAGGGCTTCCTTTCCAAACAAGACTTGCAGGTGCATTGCACAAAACATCCCCTCTGCCTCACCTTTCTGCCAAAACATCAACAATCCACAACCAATGGCACTTTAAGAGGGGGGACGTTGGGTCCCCAAAGCCTTCCCTTATTAGGAAGCTTTAAGATGATTTCTACATCATTTTTCATCTTTTTAAAAACTTGAATGAATTAAGTCTCTGTCAATGGGTGGTTTATACCACGTCCTGTCCTTCTCTGTCCTTTGAGGGCATTGGGTTACCTCATATAGCATGGCTCGGTAAGGGCCAGCCTGCCACAGTGATGGAGCTGTCCAAAATTTAACAGCCAGGAGAGGTCACAGACGTCCCTCTCCAGGGGTGCCCTGGAGACATCCCGCTGCATCACCAATATCTCACTCTCCTTTGAAAGAGCTGGGAACACCCTCTCTACAAAGCAGTCTTGACAACAGCAAGCCCCATGTGATGCAAGAAAAACCCTCAATAGCTTTGTTTCTCAATATTCTTTCTGTTGTATCACATTATTGGGGCAATAAGAAACAAGACGATCTCCATGGATTACAAGAGGCATTCATGTGGTAAACATTAGTGAAGTGTGACAATGAGCCATTCCCATGATAATAGCTAAAAGCAAACAGACACAGTCCCTCCCCTGGGGGAACTACAGTGAGATCCAGAAAACACCCCAAATCCAAACACTGTGCTGCCTCATGCTGCCACTCAGAGACCACAGAGAAACACAGAAAACATGTGGTTCACCTTCCTCAGAGACTCGTATGCATATCAGTAAATGAAAGGCTCTGCAAACCTCTACTGGGCATGTGTACACGCACACACACAGGATATCATCCTTAAGTATACCCAAAAAACACGAGTATAGGGGCGCCTGGGTGGCTGAGTTGGTTAAGCGTCTGACTTCAGCTCAGGTCTTGATCTCATGGTTCCTGAGTTTGAGCCCTACATCGGGCTGTCTGCTATTAGCACAGAGCCTGTTTTGGATCCTCTGTCCCCGCTTCTCACTGTCCTTCCCCGGCTCCTACTCTCTCAAAAAGAAAATGAACATTAAAAACAAAATGAAACAAAAGAACAAAACAACAAAAACATTAGTGTACATTTTAATTAGACATTGGAACGCCTACTGAGGAAACCCGTTCTTGACCCAAATAGTTGTTCAACAGGCAAGGGCCTGCTGGGGTCTCCCTGGGGTCTCTCCGTGGAGCCAGGCTCTGGAGGATTAAAACGAATGACCCAACAAAGCCCCAGACCGATCTTCCTAAAGAAGGTGCAGGACCAGAATTCTGGGGCAGAAGGAGATTCCCAATCTGTCATCTATGAATGTGGTCTGTCTCTCCGTCGTTCAGACTGCATAGTGGAAAACTGCAGTTCACAGCTGCAGATCCCGAACCCTGCGGCATCCCCTTAGCCAGCAGAGGAAACCCAAATTAAGTGGAGATGTTAGAGGACCATCAAATCAAGGCTTTTGAAGGCAAGGGGAACAGGGTGGCGGGGAAAGGGGAAAGTTCTGTGCCAGCCTCTGCCACTGGCCAGCCTCTCTGTTTCCACGGGTGTGAATGAAATATTAAACACGCTCAGCCAATTAACAGCCTTTCAGTGACGGATGCTCCGAGGCTGAGGAACTGAGTTTTGATCTGCATTCGCACTTGATGGCTCAGCACTCAGCCAGCAACGGTTTCCTGTTCTGCTGTTATTAGCATTCTGCTCACCCCACTTCCTACCAAGCTGGCAGCACTTGGTGGGATCTGTGCCCACCAAGGCTTCCGGCAGTCTACGGCCAGCCCAGGCAGCCTGATCCCTGTGCCTACAGCAGGTGACGTCCCCTGCCCTGAGAAAGTCTAACAAAGGCCCTTCACTGCTATACTCAGGGCCTATCCTGCGGCCCACTGCCCATAACTTGTGACGAGGTCAGAAACGGGCTCTCCACTCAGCTGAGGACAAAAGGTGGGTGGTTTTTTTTTTGGCTGTGTTCCAGTAAAACTTTATTTACAAAAACAGGTGGTGGGCCATAGTTTGCTAATCTGCTTCAGAGGCAGCAGTGAAAGGCATCATTTTTAGCAGACAATTGCAGGAAATAGGGTGTAGGTGTGGCAGAAGATGTAGAGAGGAGGTCCAGATTCGGTGGCAATAAACTGAAGTCAGAATGCTGTATTCTTTTTCATTTGGGAAGGAGCTGTTCAATGAATATTTATTTTGGTCCGCATTGATATGAACACTGATAGTGATGGTTGGGCCAGATTAGGAGAACCTTAATTCCTATGGTTCTTCTAAGATGTGACAATTAGAACTGTAATTTTCAGTATTTGGAATCTAACCATTTGACCTCAGTTGTTGTTGTTAGTATTGCTTTTCCTTAAGGACCTTTTTTCTTTGTTAAAAAAAAATAAGGCATGACAGATGTGAGCAGTGGCATTTTTTCCCTGCGACTCAGGTATGTATTGTTTCAAAACAAACAAGAAAAATACAAGTCTCTCCCTTTGCCAGTTTTTTTTCTCTCTGTAACCCTGGCTCACCTGTCCTCACCGTGCACAGAAGCAGGGGAGAAGCTGAGAGCTCAGCTAGCCACGTAGCATCAGGGCTGAGGGCCAGCAGCGGTCTGTGGCGCTCTGTCCCAGGGGCCAGGCCACCAGCCATAACAGGACGTAAGACATGGCCCAGCTGGGATGCTGTGGCCTCAGCAGCCTTCCTCCTCAGGGAACAGTGATGGCCCAGGGGGCACAGGGTGAAAAGAGGCTGGGAGGGGAGGGAGGGGAGGTAAAGGGAAAAGGAGGTAAGAACATGGCCAATGGGCTCAGTTCCCCATTCAGTGCATGGCCATCTAGGGTCACCTTGAGGAGCCAGGATGATGCCTGAGGCGAGCTCCCGCCCAGTGGGGGGTCCTGCAGTCACACCAGACTAGGACTAAGTACACTCAGAACTGAGGGGCCTGCCGCCTACTCTACCAAGACAATGGCACTCCAAAGAAGGGAAACCTAGCACTGCAGACTGGCTCCTCCTTGCACCAGGCACTGCCATGCCCCCGGCCTCGGGGAGAAAGAAGCAGCCTCTTCCAAGGCCGTGCTGAGAGGAGTCCATCCCGGACTCTGCTCAGGCTCCATTTCAGCAATTACTCCATTGCCCCCACCCCTCCTATCCTGGTATATACTCAGGGGTACTAGCTTTACATTTCCAAGAGGAGACAGAGACATGGGACAGAGCCAGGGCTGCCTGACCCCACGAGTCATTAGCCACCTTCCAGGCACAGCCGAAGGGTGTCCTTAAACTTCAGGCCATGAGATTCGAGTCTGGTCTAGCTGCAGGCCCAGATGGGTGCTGACTCTACCTGGCCTGACCAGCAGGCTTAGGAAACACAGGATCGCAGTGTGGTCCCACATCCATGCCCCTTACCTTACTGTGCGTCTGCCGTCCAGCTCTCCAGGGGCATTCTTATCAGTAGTCCCTTTGGGATGGGACAAAGGTGAGGCGTATACAGAGAAAAAAGGCTCACTGCCCAATCTGCACACAAATCTGCAAGATTCCTTCACTTGCACATGAACACCAAGTGCCTTGACAGTGCTGCTGAGCACCCGCACGGGGTTTTCTAGTTCACAGAAACCTTTCCGCATATGCGGACGTGTCTGATCCTGCGTGATGGGGCAAGATGGAATAGGTATGACTCAGCTCTCAGCTCTCTGAAGCAAACTGGCCTCGGTTACAGAGCTGATAAATTCCTCACTTTAGCCCCAGAATCCATGTTTTCAGACTCCTACAGTTCTTTCATGCTCATTCTCTTCTTCAAACAAAAACCCCAAAGCCAATAGTCAGGACCAGTAAAGCACTGTGGGATGAAGTCATACCTGTCCCCCGTGCCCTGCTCCTCACACTTGCTCATCCTACTGGATGAGGTCACACCTCTCCCAAATCCTTTGCTAACACCATGGGATGAGGTCTCACAGGAAGGGCATCTAAATTTGACACATAAGAGGGAGGGTTTCAGGAGGTCACTCCACTGGTGCATTTTGGCGTCTGTTCATGAAGCGCATATGTGAAGGAGCCACGGGAGAGGGAACAGTTACTCCAGGCTAAGGAAGCCACCCAGGGGAGGAGGAGACATGCCCCTTACCCATCCCTGGGCCTGTTGCTTAGGATGTGCCTAAGCCTGGGACACAGGTCTCTGAAAGGGCCCGACGCCGCACAGTTATGTGATGGGCTTGGGGTTTAGGCAGGTCACTCTAGCTATGGAGCTCAGAAGGGATCAGAGGGAGGGTCAAGCTGTTCTTGGTCCCTGGGAGCCATGGGGAAGAGAAAGAACAAGAGGATAAGGTGTAGGGGTCTGCTTGTCGCTAAGCTGTGTCTACAGATGGACTGGTCCTCCATCCCGTATTCTGGGTCCGGAGAACACGGAAAGAGACCACAATCAACCTAGACTGGAGAAAGGACAGGGCTTCCTTTAACACTGGCTTCCAGATCAGTCCAACCAGCCACCAAGTATTTGCTGCGTCCCCACTGTGTGCCTGTCCCCGTTTGGGCTCTGCAGACACGGCGGTGAGCAAAGCTAGCATGGTACACCTGCTCTCGGAGAGCACACATTCTCCATTTCTTGGTATTTCTGGTAAAGGATTGAACATTAAAGAGTACTGATTAAAGCCATAACCATGGAAACTATCCATTATGGATTTTCCAGCATAATTCCATTAAAAATCTTTTCTGTTACTGTAAGACAGGTGTTGAGCTGAAGTCCACAGAACCCACACAGACCTTTTCCACAAGCAAGACACCCCCCAAATATCAGTCTTAGAGGAATACTAAACCATAGAGCTCACCCCACTTCCCCCCTGCCAGAAGCCGCCATGGGCCTTGGGGGCCATGGTAGGTAAAATCTAGCTTAAGCAAGCAGCCTGTGTCCCCACCTATCCTCTACTTAAAAATAAAACTTCATTAGGGCTTGTCAGTGTTAAGAATTCACCCGAGGTATTTCCTCTAAAAGAAAAGGGCAGGGGACGAGCTCAAGTCTGAGGCAGTGAGCAGATGAACAGGATCCTAACAACACACAAACAAAGCCATCAGCCAATCCGTGTGCCCCATGAACTTCTGAGAGGACATCTTTGGGGTTTTTTTGTTTTTCGGTTTTTTTTGCACTAGACATCACTGTTAGCAAACCTTTAGAGAAAGTGCTTGTGTACCTCAAGGGAAATGGTTTTTTCTGCGGAGCTTCCTGCTTTCCTGGGCTTCTTGGAGGTCACAGCTGCTTCTGTATCACAAGCTTCAGGAATTCAAAGCACATTTCTTAAGTAGTCCAGAAATCAAACTTTCAAGGCAGAATGAGGGTCCAGGCAGGTACAATTAGTTGGATATTCAAAGCCTTGTCCTTTGGTCTATTTCTATACACCATCACCTCCAGCATCAGTGAGCCTGGCTTGATGGCACCTGCAGGTCCACTGTCCTGCGGCCCCAGGACCAGGCTTCAGCAGCACCTGCAGACAGCCCTGTGTATCTTGCTCCCAATGCCCCCGCCCCACGAGCAGGGCAGGCCCATGACCGCTCCAACCAGGACCAAGCCACATCTGGGTCATAGAGAGCGGAGAGGAGGATCCAGACACTACCTACATGGCTTTATAACCACCCCCGAGAGGAAGATACCAGTATTCTCGTCTCACGGATGAGGAAACTGAGACTCAAGGAGGCGAGTCAGGTTGCTGGAACTCGCACAGCTGGTGGTAGAGTAGAAAGATGTAGGCTACATCCTAGGTGAGGTTTTCTAGTGGCTGCTCTGTCGAAGGGTTTCATTAGCACTTAAAGACTGGTCACATGAGGACCCCCCATCCCCACTTGTACCCCATGTCCATGATTGGGACTCAAATGAGCAATTAGCTCTCCTTCTAAGAGGGCAAAACCCAGGCATGGGTCCCCACAGCCTCCTACTGAGTTAGTCACATTTTCTTGAACGCTAAGTTCTACTATGCTGCCTCAGCCTTATCCAGAAACTTTGGGCTCTTTGCAGCTTTATAGGTAGCCCAAGTGCCTATCACATGGAAAGCCCACCACTGGGTTCCAGTGAGGTCAAGGCCACCGAGGGTAGAGAGAAGCTAAGAGGCCTTCTGGGGTGGGAGGTCACAACCATTGAATCCCTACTCTTTTGGCCAAAGGTATTTTCTGGTACCAGAGTTTTCAACCTCAATTTGAATCCTTGGTTTAATATGATGAAACATATATCCTCCATCTTGGATATATGCCTCCTGCTCTGGTCCTTCCCATAACGCATCTTCTACAAGATCCCAGTGTTCAGGACACAAGTCAGGATCCACCCAGGTCTCCTGGCCCTGGTGTTCTTGACAGAGCCATGTAGTTCTCAACCTAGGATCCACAGATGTGTTTTAGGGATAACCATGAATATTCTATAGTTTTATGTAAAACTGTGTAGACACATGCATGCGTGTGTACATGGGTGTGTGTGTGTGTGTGTGACATACACATTTTTTCCAAGGGAAGGACCCATTGTTTTCATGAAATTCTCCAAGGGGGTCTCTGACCCAAAAAAGATTCAGAAGACTCAAAAGTACTGCTTTAAAAGGAGCTTTCATTTCTGTCAAATTGGCCAAATTGCAACATAAAGTGGGTCAGAGTGATTAAAAGCTGAAAAAAAAAATCAGGGATGGGCAATTCAATCTGTAAGAGTTCAGAGAAATTAAAACAAACCCTCTGATGCTATAAATTATGCAAAACGGATCCCAACAGGATGGGGACTCACTAGCTGTGAATGGACGGGGGTACAAGAACAGGAATCAGGAAAGGAGACCAAGAATCAGTGGAAATGACAAACGGAAGAGGGAGTCCCACACAGGTTTGCCACCAACTCCAGTTGCCGAGATGTATGCTGCTCCTAAGGTGGGCTGTACAGGCAGCCTGTGAAGGCTCCACACCAGTTCCTGCTTTTACCTAAATGCACTGAAAAAAAAATGTGTAGACAGCACAGAGGTCCTGGCATCCCCTCTGGGATCAACCTGCTGACACATCAGAACTGCTCAGTGATGAGCTAATTAAAATTCTGTGGTCTTTCCCAGAGATGGCTCTATTTTTAACCTAATTCTGACTGTCACTTAAAGTGTCAGGTTTACTTTTTTTTTTCTGAGAAAATACTTTTTTGCCTTCTTAATATTCCCATGAATAATGTAGCTCAGCTGATAATTCCTCCATACTCCTTCAAGCATTTCTTCACAAGATAGATAGGGACATTCCAGCAGACGGGAACTATGAAAGCAGGCGAATCCTGTTTCCCACACTGCGAGGCCCCTAATTAAAAATACAAGGACAAAAAAAATATGACAAGCAAGGACTAAGTCACCAACTCCCTATAACTTTCCTCCAACCCTATGTTCAAGGCACTTTCCGCCTCACATATAAATGCTTTCCAAAAGTTTTTGTGTAACTTGCTTATTAGAAATAATGGTGTAGGGGAGCATGGGTGGCTTAGTCTGTTAAGCGTCCAAGTCTTGATTTTGGCTCAGGTCATGATCTCATGGTTCTGAGTTTGAGCCCTGCACTGGGCTCTGAGCTGACGGCACAGAGCCTGCTTGGAATTCTCCCTCTCCCTCTATCTTTGCCCTTCCTCTGCTCATATGCATGCATGCATTCTCTCAAAATAAATAAACATTAAAAAAAAAAAAAAAGAAATAATGGTGTAAACATAGGTTTAGATTCTCAATTTGAAGCAGTTTTTTTTAAAGGCCCTGGCCTGGTCTACACAAGCATTTTAAACCCAAGACTGCTGAGATGCTTCAGTCTTAAAATGTGTATATGTGGAAACAATCAATATTGCTTCAATATTAGAAGTGGTTCCCTTCCAAATAGGTACTCTTTTCTTTTCTATTTTTTTTCTCTCTTTCTTTTTCTCTCTTTTTAAAGTAGGCTCCATGCTGGGCATGAACTCACAACATGGGGCTTGAACTCACAATCCTAAGATCAAGACTTGAAATCAAGGGTCAGATGCTTGGGGTGCCTGGGTGACTCAGTTGGTTAGACGTCCAGCTTCGGCTCAGGTCATGATCTTACAGTTCGTGGATTCGAGCCCCGCCTTGAGCTCTGTGCTGAGCGTTAGCTCAGAGCCTGGGGCCTGCTTTGGATTCTGTGTCTCCCTTTCTCTCCGACTCTCCCCTGCTTGCGCTGGCTCTCTCTCTCTCTCAAAAATAAATAGAATGTTAAAAAAAAGAGTCAGATACTTAACCAAGTCACCCAGGTGCCCCCATTGAGGTACATTTCCATATTCAAGAGAAAAAAATAATAATTCACTACACTGTAACCACAATTAACTGCTGTGCATCACACTTTTCTTTTAAGAGGCAAATTATGTGAAAATATATCCAATTTTATAAGGATGACTGTTAGAGAATGGATTACAGTGTACTGAACTTCACTTTACCGAACACACTCTTCTATTTTTAAAAATGCCTTGGTTGGAGATTTTTTTCTCCTAAACTTATTTTTTCATTGATTTCCTGTATAAAACTGAAGTGATTAGCCACATCTAGAAATGCAAAAAAATTTTTTAAATTGTTTTTTGGTGGGGGAAACGACTTAAAGGGAAATTAATTAAACAATTTAAATGCTTAAAACTAGTTTTGAAGAATCTTGAATTGGTCCTTGGGGAACTTCCAAGTTTTATCAGGGGGTTGCGGGGGCGGGGGGGGGGGGGGGGGCGGTCCATGCAGACTTCCGAGGGCAGGTGGCCCTGGCTCTTGGTTCTGACTCTGCATGAAGCTTTCTCACAGGGGTGTAATGAATGGAGCTCTCTCTCAAGGGACCCCTGAGCTCCAGAGCAAGCAGTGTCCAGGTGGGCGAGGAGAGAAGGCCGTAACTGCAGAGCTGCTGGCATCGGCCACCTATGTGGGTCTCAGGCTGCTCCAGCTGCCACCACAGGAAGCTCCCAGGGTGCCCCGTGCCACTTACTTCCTGCAGTCAAACAGAGTGGAGCTCCGCACTCACCTCAGCGCCCGTCACCTGACTGTGGGCCCATGTCCCCCACAGCTGGCTCCATCTCCAAATTGAGCAAGCCCTACAATGACCTTGAGTGTGTCTATGCTTGCCTACGTTGTAAACATTTAATGAGGAGGAAACATTGGTCCTGGTTTATTTCAATAATTTGATTGATCTTTTGAAACCAACAGGGCCTTCAAAGCCAGGACATCATGATTCATTTCTTCGCACACCCGCTGAAAAGCCTTCTGACGGCTGAAGCCGCTGCCGTCTGTGCTCGGTCCTATAGCAACTGCACGGTGTGTCTTTCAAGGGCTGAGAAGCAGTGAACTGGAAGTGCTCAGTTTTCTGAAAACATCTTCTACCTGAGACTTATTTACCCATTCAGCTGCTCCTGGAATGTGGCCTTGTTCTTACGAAATCACTTTATTTTATTTATTCTCTAAGAGATACTGCAACACAAATATGAACATGTGAAAAAGAGTCTTGGAGAGTTTCTGTAACTGGTTTTCCTCTTCTTGAGCTCATGGGCATTTTATTTTGATGTTTATCTGGTGCCATGGTAACCAGCATGACTTGAGATTTACTTCCTAGACTAGGACTGATTACAGAAATTCAATTTAGCAAGCACTTACTGAGTGCCCACTGAGGGTGGAAGATAAAATGATGAACAAGAAACTTCTTTCTCAAGAGGACACTTGTCAGAGTGCAAAGAGGAGTTGGCAAAATTTTCCCCTTAAAAAGCCAAATGGCAAATATTTTAGGTGTTGTGGGGCCATGTGGTTTCTGTTGCACTCACCTCTGCCACTGTCACGCAAAGGTCAACATAGACTAGATGTAAACGTATAAGCAGGGCCGTGTTCCAATAAAACTTTATTGAAGAGACATTGAAACTTGAATTTCTTATAATCTCCATGCATCACAAAATATTACTCTTCTTCTGATGATTTACAACTTTTAACAAATGTAAACACCATGCATAGCTCACAGACCACATTAAAAAGGCAGTTGGCCAGGGGTGCCTGGGTGGCTCAGTGACTTAAGGTCCAACTTTGGCTGAGGTCAACTTTGGCTGAGGTCATGATCTCTGGTTTATGGATTCAAGCCTTGTGTTGGGCTCTGTGTTGACAGCTCGAATTCTGTGTCTCCCTCTCTCTCTGCCCCTCCCCCACTCGGGCTCTGTCTCTGTCTCTCTCTTAAAAATAAACATTAAAAAAATTTTTAAAGGCAGTTGGCCAGATCTAGCCAGTAGACTGTGGCTTGCAGACTCCTGGTCTGAGCTTTGCCAGCTCCGTGGGGGAAGGTAAGTGCCTGAACTTCCTGAGCCTCTCTTTGCTCATCTGTCATGTGCGGATAGGAATCTTTGTCTTGGGAGTTCTAAACCTCAGATACCTAAACAGGAAAAACAGCTGTTGTCCTTCCTGGTGGGGTATTGTATTGGATGATGACAATGACATTGATAATGGCAATGACAGCTAACTATCTTGCACATTTTTTTTTCCTACAAGGCATTATATTAAGTTCTACAAACATCTATAGTATTTCGTCTAATCTATGGGGCTACTGATTTTGTGATGTACTATTACTGAATGTACCGCTAAGAAGAAAAAATTGCCAGTTAACCTCTGACAGCACTGATTATAAGATGTGTTCTGATTTCACAAATGCTGAAATGTGTGTGTGTGGGGGGGGGGGGGGATGCATTTTAGAAGCAATACAAATGGTATCTCTGTTAAGCCCAAACAATCCTGTAGGATAGTATTCCCTGTCATTCCCTGTTATCATCCCTAGTTTACAGATGAGGAAACTGAGGGGTGGTTTCGTTCTGTGCTCAAAAAGCTGGAAGTGTCAGTGGTTTGTACAACAGGCAGGTTAACCCGATCCAGAGCAGGGGCTCTGCCTTAAGGGCACGAACACCTGGAATGTGGGGAACACAATCCGCTTCGAGGAGCCTTGGTACAAACGAACTTTCTCTTCAGTGAGAGGACATACCTCAGGCCAATCACGTCCCTCAGGTATTTCAAAGTAGGGTGTTAGTGCAGCAAGAGGTAACAGGAAACAAAAATTATAAAGTTTTTTTTAAGCTTTTTTTAAAAGTTTATTTGAGGGACAGAGAGAGGGAGGGAGAGAATCCCAAGTGGCTCTGCACTGTCGGCATGGAGCCTGATATGGGACTCAAACTCATGAACTGTGAGATCATAACCTGAGCTGAAATCAAGAGTCAGATGCTTAACTGACAGAGCCACCCAGGCATCCCTGGGAAACAGGAATTCCAAAACGCAGAGTGAAAATGGCAAGGTGTGCTAACATCTAAGCTTGCAGATTCCTCGGAACAGCCATACTAGGCATCCTGTCTGGTTCATGGGCAGAGCAGGGCCGAGAAGTCCAGGGAGAGGTTTCCTATCATTGAGCTATATTTCTTGTGGGAAAGGAATGCTTGGGGGTGGAGTCCAAGGCCGGAGACCAGCCTGCAGCTTTGGCGCCTGCAGAATCATGCTCCCCTGGGTCTCCCACCCTCACTGCCAGGGGGCTCAGGACACGCTCTGGCCTCCCAGCTCGACCTCCGCGTCAGCCACTGAGAGCCAGAAGCACAGCGCAGGTGTTAGGTGCAAGCCTGTGAGTGCAGAAATTACGGAAGAATCTGGGCCAAAATTCTCTTTCAAATTCAGAATTGTTTTTCCTCTCAAAACTTTAGCCTCAGATCTCTTTCTCCCCATTATTAATTCATCGCCAAGTATTAGTAAAGTGCTTAAAATATGCCCAATGGGATGAGATTTCTCCTTTTCCTGTACAATTCCGATTTGTCACAAGCTTGCTCAACACGTAGCTTCAGTCTAAGTTGTGCAAAGAGGAGGCATCTATACAGCAGACCCGACACTGCCCTCCTCAGAAAGGCCTCCTTGCATGGCTGGCCCTTGGTTGGCGTCTGGGAACTTGGACCTCAGGAGTCCTACCATTCCTTAGCTCACAAGCATCGCTCACTGTGCCTGTACCGGCTGTGCAGGCTCCGTGGTTTATGCTGAGCACCTGCTTTCCTTCTGTGCTCAGCAGAAGCCACCTGTGTGACCAGCGTCCGGGAAAATTCGTGGGTGCTGGGTCTCTAATGAGCTTCCCTGGTAGACAACATTTATCACGTGGTGTCACAATTCACTGCTGGAGCAGTGAAGCACATCCTGTGGGACTCCACCGGGAGGGGACTCTCGAAGGCTCCTTTCCTCTGCACTTTGCCCCGTGTGCTTTTTCCCTTTGCCGATTTTCTTCTGTATCCTTTTGCGATAAGCCAAACTAGATGCTGAGATGCCGAGTCCTGTGAGACCTAGTGAGTCCCCTGTTGACCCTGGGGGTGGTCCTGGGGATTCTCGACACAACCACCCTCAGCCAATTCACTTCAGAACATGGTCCGTCTGAAACGGTGCTGTGCTAGGCATAGGGAGTGGGTGGGAGAGAGAGCTCACTCACTTTGCTGATCCTGAAGCAAAAGTACATGAGAAACCAGGTATCAGATGACCCAGTGTTCTATTCAAATGTTGACCAAGCACCCATCACATGCACAGGGAGACATTAACCTTGTCATTTCTGTCCTTGAAATCTGCAGTGACCATGAGCATCAAGATGATGGCAGGTGGAGGTGATAATGGCTAACACTCACCTGGTGCGTACTGCGTGTTCACACTCTCCCGCTCGCTTCCAGTGTTAACTCATTTGATTCTCCCAGCAGCCTTGGGAGGTGGGCATGCTTATTATCTCCATTCTTCCAGAGAAGGAAGCTTGAGTTCATAAAGGTGAGATACTGCCCCCGGTCACATAACACATACCTGCCTACTTATTGGGAACACATCCTCTGGCTCCAGAATCTGAGTTCTTAACTACGACGCTGAACCGTCTCTCCTTCTCTGGACACAGAGATGAATCTGAATTGTGTAAATAGGATCAATTTTACCTATATCTTTAACAACTACAGTCCTTATTACATTCCGCCCAGCATTAACATCACTTGTATGTATGTTTCAATGCCCGTGCTGGACTCTGAGCTGTGTGGCCAGGCTCACGCGCAGTGCACCTTAGGGTCTCCCGCATGGCACCGCACTTTGCAGACGGTAAGCGCTCAGGTGGATGGAAGAGAACCACCATTCAGGAGGAGTGAGTCAGTGAGTCTGGAACTGGAATGATAGGTCTCAGGGAACACTGAGGGGGACGCCAAGGGTAAGCTCTGAATAGTCAGAAGGGGAGCCAGGCAATCCATGTGGCAGTGTGGACAGTATGAGCAAAGAGGAGAACCTGCAATGACCAGCATACAGTGAGAGCACCGAGAAGACTGGTGGGAATACAGGTGAGCCATGGTAAAATTGGGGTAAAGCAAGCCACGGCAACCCTTAAATGAACCGAGTTTCAAACCGATGGGCGGGCAGTGAGGAAGAGAGCGATGGCATTCCAAGGGCTGGTTTGGTAGAATTCATCTGGGGGCCTGAGCCCCGCAGCAGGGCGAGGAGGTGAGAGGCTGCTGGACGCTGTGACACCGCCCAGAGCCCTGGACTGAAGGCGGGGCCAGTGCCAGGTCAGTGTGAAGACCTGCAGGGTCCGGGACAACGTGATTAGCTGACAGGTGGTCCTTGGGTTTTTTTTTTTCCCCTGACATGAAAGCCTTTGCTTTTAATTTGGTCGATACACATTTGACAAAATACTTTGGAACAAAGTAATCCCCAAACAAGCACAAGGTATTCACAGTAACAACTGTGGAAAACACACAACTGACATACTCTCAAACAGAAATGTCTACTCATAAAATTTTCTACTATGAATCTGGAAGACTCTCAGTTCCTACTTACTACCAGATCTGAAATCCCAATAGTGGTGTGCGTGCCCCAGGAGCAGGAAGTGTGGTTCTGACACATTTTGCAGTTAAGGATCATCTATTGGTGTGAACTCGCGGGCAAGAAAAGAGCCGGATGTGGGGGTGGGGGTGGGGAAGTGCAGAATGGAAGACTCCAAAGGAAACATCTAAGGATAAGACTAAGTCATATTCATCTTTCCAAGTCTCCTAGAGGAGAAGGCTGCAAACATTTTCAAACTTACTTGACCTCTCTTCTTTTAGCAGAAAATCAGCAACCCTGAGACTCCAATTTTCCACGACATAAAAGCTAATAAACATCTAGAACTGCTCAAAATTCTAACTTTATATGATCAAATAGGAACTTCGAAATAACTTTTATGATCTGGAAATATGGAAAGAGAAAAAATTTCTCAAATTTTTCATGCCTAATTGTTAAACATTCCAACTAATAATTTCCATTTTCTGAAGTTAGTTTCACAAAAAAAAAGATACACTCTACGAGATGTTTTATATCAAATACAACTTGCTCTTGATTGTTAAGTGGACCGCCTACATCTTCATATTATTCAAGTATATTTAAAGAAATTAGAGAAATTTATCCATCTGGAACAATCTTAAGAGCTATAAGAAGTGAGACTTTAAATGACAAGAAGCTACAAGAAAAAAAAAGCAGAAAAAAATTAAAAGCAAGCCCAAGAAGAAACGAGTGGCTGTATAGTTGCTTTATCCATCCCTATTCATCATTTAATATTTCCCAAACACCAGCTTCAAAACAAACCACCCCCTGTCACAATATTGCTTATACAACTCCAGTGGAGTCCGATTAATTCTCATGATTATATCTGAGCAAATTCTGTGTTTTGAAATAGAATATCAGCTCCTGACCCTCAGGAAGCTAATTGCTTTTCCACATCTCCTGCATAGTTACACATCCAGCAAAACCATTCGCCACTACGGTGGCCGTGCACTATCGTGGGCTTGATCACCAGGGGAGGGTTCGGGGCCAGCGGGCCAGCACCGCGGCTGCGAGTGTGGAGGGAGAAGAGCTCTGGGGAGAAACGGCTCAGTCCTACCACACAGCCTATTTTCAGCACTTGTAACTTACTGTGTATAGTCTCTCTCTCTAGGGACGGGGAGGCAAAGCCTCTAACGTGTCTATCTGTACTGAATATACAAGGTTGGCATTACATATGACACACTAAGCCATTCTGCAAAATGGCCCCCTTCCAGTTAATTATCTTGCCTTCTACACATATACTAGGTCACTACTGGCAAACAGCAATTTCTAGTTTAATGGGGCAGGAAGAAGAGATCCAGATATAAATGTCTATCAACTGTCTCTATTCTGATTAAAACATTCCCCTTAGCGGAAAGCACACGTCTCTTCTGTTTACTTGAATTTGCCTTTCAAGTAGTTGGAAAACTAGGAAATTTAAAAGTAGAAACAAATTCATTTGGTGCTGTGTGTATTTCCATTCCGTTTCTAGCAGGCATCAGGAAGCCTTTTCTATATCTCATCTTTGAATACTTTATAGCCATAGATATTTCTCTGGAAAAATACATTGCATTTGGGGTAATAAAGATCCTGCAGATTTCATTAAACAATCGTGCCAGCAAGAGCACAGCAATAAACACTAATGCTGGCTTCAGAATACAAACATTTACTGTGCAATCGTTTCAGGGTGGCACCCATTAGTGAGAAGCCAGACCAAAGGCTGGACACCCAGCTTCCTCCTCCTCCTTCTCCTTCTTCATTTCATGGTCTGATTTGAGCAATTCATGGAACCATTGCTGTGTTGGTACCAAATCACCGTGCAAAGCGATGCTCCCCAAGCTTTCCTCTTAAGCCAGCCTTCCTGAGCCAGGTTTGAGCCCCTACCAGCCCTGCCCCCTTCCACCGCCCCTGTGCTCATACCCTGCCTCTGGTATCTGACCTGTCACCATGCGCCTACTTTCATTCTAGATTGTGCCTTCTTCCTGCCATGAAACACCTCCACCTCCAGCCCTTGTTCCCACAGGAAGGCTTTCTCAGCTCTCAGTGCTCATGTCCTTCTTCCCTGCTCCTGAACTTTCAATGGCTTTTAACCCCCTGAGCCAATATTTAATTCATGCACTGCTATTACAAGTATTTTACTATCTGTTAAATACAGGCCGTGTATTTGGGTGTAGTTCATTGTACAAACACCGTGGGGTCCGTCGGACAAAGCCCAATGGTACACACATCTACCCCGTAGGCTGGCTGGAGAGGAAAATGACACTGATCATACCAAAGGCAGAGTCAAGTGGGGGAGGAACTCAGAGAGTGAGGGGGTCTGGACGCCGGCTTGGGGTGTGGGGAGATGGGGCATCTATGAAGAAAAAGGGGATTTTGTGCCTGCCCGGGCAGCACATGTGCCAAAACTGGACCAATTAGGGGAGACTAGCATGGCCACTGCACAAGATGATAGGCAAATTTACGGAAGCATTCCAGATTTTAAAAGAGAAAGAAAAAGGGAGGGGCCTTTTGACTTGGCTCAATGAGAAATTGGTAGAATTTGGAAATGCAAATGGCAGATGGAGGGAGAGGCATTTCAGGTGCAAATTAAGTCATGGAGAAGAGGGTTGGGAGCAGAGTGAATAGGGGGTCCACAGGAAGGAGAGCCTCCAGGAAGGGGGTCAAAGAGCCTTCCTGAAGCTCAGAGGACACCTCCTCCAGGAGGGCCTCCACCCGCCTGGCCAGGGCAGTTGCCCCATGGTGCACAGACCATGTGCAGATGCCTCTTTCTCCCCTTGGTCTGAAAGCAACCTGAGGGCGGGCAGGTAACCCGATCCCCGGTTTTTGTGTGGGTCATGTCCAGAGCGGCCACAGGGTAACAGAAGTAAGGCTGTTCCTGCAAATGCTGCAGAATCAGGTGATCATGCCGTACTCTAGAAAGACCATGGGCACCCAGAGTCATAGAGGCTGGGCAGAACAAGAGTCAGGAGACCGTGGAGACAAGCAGGACCTAACACAGGCAGGATAGTGGCCTGGAGGGACATGTTGATGCCTCACATCTAGGGTCTTATCTTTTCCAGAGAACGCACATTCTGAGAACATACCAAGTCCCTCCCATGGCTTGGTGGCCACTCCAAGGCCAAAAGGACATACAGTCTGCCTGACTGAGGACACCACTCTTAACGCAGCTCCTATGAGTTGTTCTACCACTGACCAGGATACATATATCAGAGCTGGGTGACACCAGTATGTGATCTGTTTATCTGGACAGTGTCACGATGGTACACACTTAATACATTCGTGACGAATTCCTGCATGTCCTTAACTCTCTACAACATTCAGCACTGCTGACACCCGGACAGCCTCTCCCGGTGGGCCTGCCCTTGTCAGGTGGGTGTGCAGGGAGTCAGAGTTCACCCGGCCAACATAACACAGTCATCTGGTCAACACGGTCAGGAGGCACACACAAGGGGAACCTGGGTGGCTCTCCCAGGAATTAAAGGCGCACGTGTCAGCGAGACCTTAGGGGCACCGAAACAAATGTCTACAAAGCGGCCACTGCCGTCATTACTACTCAGGCAAAGGCCTCCATTTTCCTTGTGAATCCATCATTCCCCTTACCTTTTGTACCTTCCCTGACTCCTCCACTCTCCTTTCAGTATCTGAGGAACATTTGATGGTTATTCAGAGGTTTCAGTTCTGACTCTGGTTCAGACACCGTCTGGACATAGGGACAGCTCTTCACCTGCTGCAGCATCAGATTTTCACAGGAGGGAGGAGCTGCACTGAGGTCTGGGCCCTACACTGCAGCTCCAGCAAGGCCCGTTTTCATAGGACAGCCTGGTCCGGGCCTCCCTGCCAGCCTGCCCCGTCTGCATTTTCTCCATGATGTAAGCCCGAGTCCGTAACGAGCTCCCTGGAGATTCTCTCCTCCACCCAGCTTGCCTCTGAGACCAGCCCCGCTCTAATGCTGAGTATAGATGAGGGAGCAGAGCAGAGGGGTTTTAGCATCTTCTCCCTGACAGGTGCTCTTTCTTCTTGGTAAACACCTTATAACCTGCTAGATTAGAAGCTCTCTGTAGGAAAGGCCCACTTTTTAAAAAAATATTTTTTTATTTTTGAGAGAGAGAGAGAAGAGCATGAGTGGAGGAGGGGCAGAGAGAGAGAGGGAGACACAATCCAAAGCAGGCTCCAGGCTCTGCGCTGTCAGCACAGAGCCTGACGCAGGGACTTGAACCCACGAACTGCAAGATCATAACCTGAGGGGAAGTCCGATGCTCAACGGAGCCACCCAGGTGCCCCGGAAAGGCCCACTTTCCAATGATAATCTATAAATCTTAAAGATCATCAAATGCTCCCTGAGAAAGTTCAGGGTGTGCTTCTCCTTTTCAAGGACGAAATTTTCATCCCAGGCTATGGGATGCTGTCAGTGAACTAGAGGGTACCATGTGGCAAACTCAAGGCATCACACTTGCAGGGCATGGGGTAGGAGACGGAAGGGCAGACTCCCCATCTGTCTCCCTCTCTCTCTGCCCTCTGCCTCTCCCCTGCTTGCTTGCTTTTTCTTCTCCTCTCCCCTCCCCCCTCTCTCTCTCTCTCTCTTTTTCAAAAATAAGCACTTCTACTTAGTTTTGGAAACTAGCTTATGTGAAAGAGAAAGGCAAACATACCTTGTGGGGATTGGAATGCTGCCATCTTTCCTTTCTCTCAATATTAAATTTCCCCCCTGCATTCTACCCCTGCTCCCTATCACCTTGAACACAAATTGAAAACCTAAGCCTCTGGAGTACGTGCTTGAGGCAGAAACTTAGGCAGTTCAGACTGAAGTCATGCAGCTGGGTGGCCTCAGATTACTGGGGACTACTCTAGCCTCCTTCTGTTCCCAGCAGAAGCATTTCACAGGGTTCCTGCAGTTGTGTTCAGTAGGGGTGATGAGTAACATGCAGACATTTCTCCAGTGCTGGCGATCTTAGAACAGCATCAATTTAAATCTTTGGGGTGGAGGAACAAGGGCCAGTGTGTGAGCAAGAGAAAGAGGAAAATATGAAGAACACGATGAGGGATAAGGGGGAGAAAAGGTGAAAGACACAGAAATCCTAAATGGTAGCTGTTCAAGACATGAAGAGTAGAAAACAGATTCTGGGGGGCACCTGGGTAGCTTAGTTGTTAAGTGTCTGACTCTTGGTTTTGGCTCAGGTCATGATCTCACTGTTTGTGGGTTAGAGTGCCGCATCAGGCTCTGTGCTGATGGTACGGAACCTGCTTGGGATTCTGTCTCCCTCTCTCTCTGTCCCTTGCTTGCTCACTTGCTCTCTTTCTCTCTCTCAAAAATAAATAAATAAGCATTAAAAAAAAAAGAAAACAGGTTCTGGGCTGGAATAGTGCTTGCATAGGGACAATACACTAACTCTAAAGGGCAAGTGGGGTGAATGGTTTGCCCATATTTGACAAGTTAAGCAGGTTTTAGAAATATTTAGGTAGAAGTTGCAAATGAGCAGAAATCAGTCTGGGCAAACAGAAATGAAGTTGTTGAACACCATGCCTACATTAACCTATCCCATAATGTCTGACATAGTTGGGTAAGATGTTAGCAGAAGGTCTTCTTATAAAGAATGATTTCAAACCACAATAATAAGGAATTGACAGAAAGAATATCAAGGGAGTAACCTGCATGTATCAGTTAACAGTATTTATATACTTGAGTCCCCTAACAATGGCCCGCCAACGAAATAAACATTTCTTGACAGTATCAGGAAACCATTTGGTATATTTATCAATACGTTACAGGTCTCATGGAACTGGACTCTAACTGTGGAACATATTTACTCTCTACAAAACTCTGTATACCCAAGAGCAATACTAACATTTCTTTCATGCTTGTCCTAACTCACATGAACTAATAATAATGAAAACTTGTATAAAAAAAGCTGTTTGCAAGAACAGAAAACTGTAGTATGTTTATGTATTAGTCATGAGCTATGTCATACTACAGTAACAAACAACTCTTAACAATTTTAGAGGCTTAAAATATCCTAAGTTTATTTCTGGCTCACACTACATTCCCGTTGGGGGTTGGCGGGGAGCTCTGCTCATCACTGTCACTTGAGATGCAGGTTCAGAGATCAGACTCCATCTTAAATGTTGCTGGTTGACACGCTAGAGGCCTAGAAGGCGTCTCACGGGTAATTAAATGCTCTAGACCAGAAGGGACACATCAATTCTGCTTACAGATCATTGGCCAGAACTAGATGCACAGACCTGCCCAGTCTCAAGGGAAATACTGGCAAAAGGCACCAGTGACATCCATACTTTGTTATGTGCAGTTGATTCTTTTAAAATGTTCCAAATACACATCATATGTGAAGACACTGACGTGATTTCCTGAATGCTCTGCGTCCTTAGAGAAATGGCTGACGTCTCTAGACCACTTCCTATGTCTCCTTCATCAGCGCCCTAGAACTATCCCTGGGACTAACTGAAGTCCCTTGCCATGTTATGTTTATGAAGCACTGAGGCACAGCGTCTTGGGGAGGTGGGAGACAGAACTCCTGGCTTTGTAATGCCCACCTGGCCAATGATCACAGCACCTGTACCACAGTGCAACCTCGGCTCTTTTCAATTTGTCATAGGTTGGCTACAATCAACTACAGGAGAGCCGAATGGGGCTGACCAAGTCACCTCAGTGGTGAGGGATTTCAGGAGCATTCCTCAATAACAACACAGCAATAGCCAAACTTAAAGCCTCAGTACCAACGCCGTGATAAGCAGTGTCCTGGTGAAGGGTGGAACACTCCAGCCAGACACATGTGTAACAGTCCTGTTTCTACTACTTACTAGCCAAGCAACCTGCCTTCTCTGGCGCTTTATTCACCATCTGTGAAGGGGACCAGTAACAGTACCCTCTCCGCCAGGGTCACTGTGAGGGAAAAAGGAGGACTAAAGAACTAGAACAGTGCCTGGCAAGGCATGGTAAGTTCTGGCTTTTATTATTCCTATTACTTTTCTTATCATCATCTGGACCTCCCTTCAGCCATATTGCTTTCAAACTAATTTGCTACCGCAGTGAGCAAGATGCATTCCTCGCAATAATCCTCTGAAGCAGGTATTAAGTATCCTCACTTAAAAAATGAGAAAACCAACATTGGGCGAAATGTCAGATCTGTCTGTCCGAGCCTGCATTCTTTCACTGTGGCGTTCTACCTGGTTTGCCCCATATCATGAATACAAAGGAGTCCACTTTAATGTAAGGAAATGACCCAGGACATGATATCCCTCCACTTATGCTTAGAACTCTCCAAAGAAGCTGTTCTGCTCAACCCAACAAATAGAAGTCAGCATTTCCTCATCAGGCTATATTCGGTGTGCTTGACAGAGTTAAGACACCACCAAGCTCAGGCCTCAGATACTAGAAAGGAACCAGGAAAGAAAGTGTTGGGGTAAAAGATGATAAGATGAATATCAAAACTCTGTCCCAACTTGCAACTCAAATATTATAGTGGTATTTTGATCCATGCCTTTGTAACAGAGTCTATATGTTACATACATACAACCTTGAACACGCATTTTGGTCCTAGTCTGAAAACTGCTACTTTTCCACCTTGACTATAGCCATATCACAATTGCTTAAGGCCTGATAAGGTGCCATAAATCCACTCTATTTGTCTTTGTCTGTACTAGACTTGGAGGGTCTCCCTGAGAGGCACAAGGTGATCAACGCTTCCTTTCTTGACCCAGTAGCAGTACTGGTCAATAGGTAATTAAATGCTCCAGACTAGAAGAAACAGGTCATTTCTATTCACAACTCACTGACCAGAACTAGACACATGGAACCAGGGAAGTCCTTTATAGCAGATGTTGGCACACATATAGGATGTGGGCCAAATTTAGCCCAATACTTACTGTTGTAAATAAAGTTTTATTGGACCACTCATATGTTCATGTATCATTTACAGCTGCTCATTAGAGGATGATATATGCAGAAATAGAAAAGTTTTTGTAAGTCAATTTTTTGTACATTGAATTAAACATTAGTCCACTGGAATAAATAAATATTAGTACACCTGCTTACAAAGGTAAAGACGCTCCAGGGCAGGTCTTCGCAAAGCAGATGCTCCTTCTCTAAAATAAAGAATCTCCGACAATACGTCAGCTTTACAATTTTAATCTATCAGACTCATTTTAAACAAGCGTTCTATCTAAAAATGCTTAAATTCTACCTAAAAATTCTTTCAAGTACAGATAAGTGAAGACAATGAGTGCTATAAATATCTTTAAATCATAGCAGCAGGACAATCAGTTAAAAACCACACCTCTCTAGTGGCAAGAGTAAACATGGGTATACATAACGCTACAAAGATGACAAAACATAAACCGGCACCATTGGGGCATCTGGGTGGTTCGGTTGGTTGAACATCTGACTCTTGATTTCAGCTCAGGTCATGATCCCAGGGTCATGGGATTGAGTTCTGCTTTAGGCTCCACACTAAGCTTAAGGTTCTCTCTCCTTCTGCCCCTCTCCCCAGCTTGTGCTCTCTCTCTTTCAAATTAAAAACAAACAAACAAGTGACCCCGCTCTGAGTTCAAGCAGCACGCTGCCAAATTAAACGCACTGCACCCTAACTGACACGGCAAGAAAATTCCCCATTAAACATAGGTCCCTGCTGGACTCGGAGAAGAGAGGTCAATAAGCTTTAAAAAATACCTTTCCTAGGTTTTTAATTACTTGGCAAGATGGATTTTTAAGTGATGCAGCTGAATACTAGCTAGAAACATGACATGGACGCCATCAAGGCTCAGAAAGCACCAGTTAGGAGTTAGAAAGGGACTGGAGGGGAGGGGAGAGAGGGCAGCAGGCAGGGCTGCTGTGGGGAGGTGGCCGAGGCATATACTGCAAGAAACAGACAAGTCCCCCAGCTGAAAAGAGAGAGGGAAAAAGAAACACTCACTTGTTTCACCGAAACCATAAACAAAGCCAACATCTATGAGCCCTGGAAGTGGGCACTTGTAACTCATTTCACCCTATTCCTCCTCAAACACTTGGCTTGTTTGCAGAGTCGGGGGAGGGGCTCACAACAAATCAGCCACGGAGGCTCGAAGTCTTTCTAAGAGCTTTGTTCTTAGGGTCACAGAGGTGACTGGCACCACCAGGCAACAGCCGCCCCGGGGGCTGGGGGCTCTGAGGGCCCTTGTTCCTCAGCAGTCATGCCAAGCATTGTTGGAGACAACCCGGAGCTCAAAGCAGGTTCAGGGGACCAACCCTTTTGTTTCACAGATGAAGAAAGGGGGTCCATAGGATCCAGCAATTCCTCTTTTGGGTACATGTCCAAAAGAACTGAAAGCAGCGTTTGTACAGCCGTGTTCACTACAGCACTACTCACAATAGCCAGAGGGTGGAGGTAACCCACGAGTCCACCAGTAGATGAAAGGGCAAACAAAACGTATCTACATTTACTGCAGAATTGCTCGGGCGTGAGAAGGAACCTCTGTCACGTGCTCCAACGTGGATGAACCTACTTCTATGAGGGGCCTGGAGCAGTCAGATTCACAGAGACAGAAAACAGAAGGGTGGGTGCCAGCGGCTGGGTGGGGAGAAGGGCATGGGGAGTCAGTGTTCAGTGGGGACAGAGTTTCAGTCAGAAATGGATGGTGTGACATTTCACAACAATACTATCCACTGAGCCACATGCTGAGATGTGGTTAAGACAGTCAATCTTGTGTGGTTTTTTATTTTACCACAATTTAAATTTTCTTTGAAGTATATGCAAAGAATTAGAGTGTGCTTATAGAAATAAGCTAGGGGCACCTGGGTGGCTCAGTGGGTTGAGTGTCTGACTTTGGCTAAGGTCATGATCTCACGGTTTGTGGGTTTGAGCCCCATGTCAGGCTTTGTGCTGACAGCTCACAGCCTGGAGACTGCTTCAGATTCTGAGTCTCCTCCTTTCTCTGGCCCTTCCCCGTTCACACTCTGTCTCTGTCTCTCAAAAATAAGTAAACGTGAAAAGAAAATTTAAGAAATAAGCCAGTGAATTCGGAGCAACAGTCAAAGAAGGGCTCTCTAAGGCAGGAAGTTGGGTGGAGGACAGGACAAATGTCTAGACAGAGCTCTCTGGCATCTTTTGTTTCTGCTGCGTTCTGACCACTCCATATCTTTTACCTTTTCAGGCTATTTTCTGGTGGTCACTTCCTCCTCCAACCTCATGAAGGTCTAGATTCATCAGGGTGATGGAACTAATGCAGGGTGATGGAGCTATTGGGCCTGCGTGGGAGAAAAGGCTGTTGTTCCTGACTTGTGACTGACTCATAATGAATCTATGCAAGCCCGGCATGAGCAGAAAGCGTACATTTCAAGTTGTGGCTGGCTGCTGGAAACCTACCAGCATTATGCAGTTGTTAGTGAAGAGGTACCTTGCTGGGACTAGTTTCAAAGGTTTGCCCCATTGTTTGCCTTTTTTGCTAACTCTGCAAAGTTGATGTCACTTGTCCTCAAAGAGAATACTCAGCCAGTCCAAGGGTGAGCTAATAGATGAAAGTGACATCATAATTTTGTGTTTCAAAAACGGTCCAGTGTTGGATGAAATGCACAGACCTCTCCTGGCATGGCATCACCAGGCCGGCTGCCGCCATCTGTCTCTCAGCTCGTTTGGAACAGCTACCAGCTGTAAGCCACAGTCAGGCATAAGGGAATGGCACTCTCTTCACAACCTCTAGGCCTGAACTAAATCTTATATCTAATGACACTGAAGAAGAAGAGGTTTGGAAGAAAAATGCACGGTTGCCTGGAAAATTTACATACACTCAGCCATCTCAAGTAACTGGCTTCAAATCACAGAACACGCTCATCGAATTCTAAAGATGCCCTCCATGAGAATGGAGAGAGATCTAGGTACGTCTTGAGTCCTTCTGCCTGCCTCACTGTCTCTTTCCTCCATACCAACACCTAGTCAAGTCCCCATTCAAACCTGTGCAGGCTCAGAATTCCATTCATGGCTGCAATGACCTTAGCCCCCAGGTTCTCCATGAGGCTCTCCATGAGGAAATGTCCTTAGAGCCCAGAGTAAACTAGTCTTCCAGGGGGCCAGAGCTGCGGGGTATACTTTGTGCCCACCAGCAGGTTTTAAAATATGCTAAGGAATGACCTAGGCTGAGATGTATCCCTTACAGTCACCTTGGGTCCATTTCATGATCAATCTGTGTCACATACGGAAGGTTGGGTGAATACTGGGGAGCAGGCATCCACCCCACACTGGGCTGCTACGCATCACTGGACCCCAAGGGAGGAAATAGAATATATGTAACTCTGCTTTCTGTATTTTCAAAACACTGATTTCAGTTCCTACAGGCTGAAATAAAACGCTGGCTGTCAGTCAAACCATTGGCTGGACAGAGTTAGAGCCAAGGACTCTAACACGGAAGCTGGAGCCCTGCCGAAAAGCCCCACACGCCAGTCTGAGCGAACCAGAAGACTTACTGTTGACACTGGTTCCACTTTTTAAATGAAGCTGGTGAACTGCATGGATGGAATGCAGAGAAATAATAACCTGATTCTTTATAATGATGGCAAGTTTCTCAAACTTACCAGAAACCCCTGATGAGATGTCCCCCCCATCTCTTAGTGCTGCATAGCTCATTAGTTCTTATTGGGCTATTGGGTATCTACTGGGAAGGCACTGTGTGTCACACAGAGGATGCAAGATCAGCTCTGTCCCCTCTTTCATGAAGCTACGATGAAGATAATAGCAATGATCTTGGGGAAATCAACTAATAATGAAAAGAAAAGGAAGATGGTGACCCTATGTCATCATTCATTCTTGACCAGCCCCTAATTTTATGCTAATTAAACATTATTCGCACATAAATGTCCTCATCAAGTCACCAAGAGCTTATTCTGACAGCTACCAGTTCATTAATCAATAGTTGTGGGACATGGTTGAGCCCAGCTTTATATCTAACCCAATTCTTTCGGTGTCCTGTCCAAATCAACCCAGTGCATGAGGATGTCATGAGAAGTGTCAGCACATTGTCTCTACTATTTATAACCACCGATGTGACAACATCAGTTGTCCTTGATCCTCCTCTTTACTGTGTGGGAACTGAACTAAGAACTCTAAGCCTTCCAGCTTTTCTAGTTTACAGTCATCCACCTACATCTACTCGGAACTACTGCTGCACAGATTTTCATCATGTTCCATGAGTCCGTCCATTCATTCATCCAACTCATATCTGGATGCCCTTTCTGTGCCAGACGCAGAAGACATAGTGAAGAAAAAGAATGATAAGGTCCTGCTTCTGTGTAGTTTACTCTAGAGTGGGTGAACGGTACACATGGAAATGCAAATAGATAAATCTATTTTCAGGGAATGGTAGATGCTTAAAGCAAGGCAGGTGATTCTAAAGGAATTTTTGAGTGTCGATTGGATATGTGGTCTGAGAAAGATCTGCAGGTGTCACAGGAGCAGAATCATAGTGACAAGACATGGCCGGGACCACAGATGTCAGGGATGGAACATTTGTGGCAAGGGGAAAGGCTGGTACAAATGACTTGGGGGACAAATGAGAGTTCAGCATGTAAGGAACCAAAAGAAGGTCAATCTGGCTGGAACACGTGTGAGTTCAGCCCGGGTCAGACCCCAGAGAACCTCATGGCCACAGTGAGCAGCTTACATTGCACAATAAAGGCCTCTGGAGGGTGTGGAAAAGACCACAGTCATCCCTGGCACCACTCTCTCCTCCTTCCTGCAGGCGTATGTCTGTACAAAACAGGACAGTATTTCCCAGTCTACCTTGCAACTGAGGATGGGAAGGTTACTAAGCTGTGGCCAGTGGGGTGTACAAAGTGGTATCTACAAGTTCTGGAAAGTGACCTTAATGGGAAGGAGGACTCCCTCCTCTTCTTTCCCACTCCTCTGCTGGCTAGTACATGGACATGACATCCAGACTGGCACACAGGAAGGGTCTGCAATGCCAGTGTCATGGAGACTGTCTTTGTCGGCCCTGGACTGACTATATTGATGGCAGAAATAAAGTTTTACTTTGTTTAAATCCCCCTTGTTTTGCTTTTCAGTGTTTCACAGTGAAGCTACTGCTAACTAACACAGAGTGTTTGAAGTAGGCGAGCATAAGGTCTGATTCATGTTGCAGAAATAACGCCCTCGTTGTAAGTGAAGAATTCGTTGTAGAGGTTTGGGAAGGAAGCTGAAGATCAGTTAGGAAGTTATCATGATTATCCAGGCAAGAAATGAAAGGCTTTGCCTTAGGGGCTGCCATGGAGGTGGACAGAAATCCAAGGACTCGGCATACATTGATCAAGAGAGAGGGAAGGGTGGTTCAAAAGTCTTTGCCTGAGCAACTGTATGGGTGGTGTTTCTCCTTACTGAGATTGGAAAGACAAGGGAGGGGGAGGGTGCTATGGTGGCCAGGTGCAATGCAAATGCCTATGGGACCACCAGTGTAAATCCACTAGGCAGGTAGATACAGGAGTGTAGAACCTGGTAGGGAGGTCAAAGTTGATGATATAAATCATATGGAGATGATTAAATGCCATGTTCCATTAGATCTACCAATATAGTGACCACTAGTCACTTAAAACTGCTTAAGTTTGATTAAAATGAACAGAAGGGGCACATGGGTGGCTCAGTCGGTTAAACATCTGCCCTATGCTCAGGTCATGATCTCATGGTTTATGAGTTCGAGCTCCACGTTGGTCTCTGTGCTGACAGCTCAGAGCTTGGAGCCTGCTTCAGATTCTGTGTCTTCCTCTCTCTCTGCCCCTCTCTTGTGCATGCTCTCTCTTTCAAAAATAAACATTAAAAATATAAAAATAAATAAAATAAAATGAACAGAAACTACAGATTCCATTCCTCAGTGGCACCAGCCACATGTCCAGGGCAACCAGTGGTTAGAGCCCTGGCCAGTGCAGACAGAGGACATTCCCGCTGTTATAGCAAGTCCTCTTGGAAAGTTCTGCTCCAAAACTCTTTAGAAATAGTTTAATATGATCGATTTCCCTTGTCTCATAAGATCACGTGTGAGAGGGAATGGGAGAGAAAATAAAACCATGCATCTTCCCATTTGGTTTTCTTTTATAACTTAAACACATAACAGCTATCATTCCTTCTTCCTTGCCCAAATGTTTTAGGTTCATGTTTAAAAAGTGTTCATCATAATTTCCAGTATTTGAAGAGATCACAGGGCTGCATAACTTTTCAGAGGGTAATTGTCCGAAGGGTCTCATTTGTTCTCCCATTTTGAATTGTTTTGTCATCCCCTAAAAAAAGGTGGAAGGAAGCAAAAGTGATCTTCGAATGTGCTGGAGGCAGCAGGGGCTGTCCCCTGCATGTCCCCTTCTCCTTGCTCCACACAAACACTGAAGCAGCAGTGACGGAATGGAAAAGCCAACTGTGCAAACATTCGTTTCCACCATCACAAGACAGAATGGAAACATGCCAGAAAGGAGAGTTTGGAACAACAGCAAAAGAGCAATTACCCCCTGAAGAGAAGATGAAATAAGACCTTACAGTGACCCCACAAAGGAAACGGAAAATGAGATCCAACCATGGACAGGTCAGGAACACCACTGTGTTCTTGGGTAATAACTTTTACAAAGGGAAAAACGGGATTTGGGCACCATGATACCCCGGTACTTCAGCCTGGGACTCACTGGGTGGTACCTTCTGTAATTCAATCAAACCTTTTTAAAGAATAAGATTCATGTATCCTAGAGGAACGCGATACTCCCCTGACAATTCCAAGCTCACATGAAAGTTCTAACAATAATTCTTATATGTGGCTTGTAGGCTCTGTATGTATGAGACTCAAGAGACAACCTGGAGCCTGAGGAAGCTGCCTGATGATTCCAAAGAAGATCATCTTGTCAGTGAAAAACTGTCAAGGAAAGGAATGGTTTTGGTAAATTTCGTTTGTGGGTAATAGAGATTTAGAAGATTAGTTCTCCATCTAACTTTTCCCAGGGACACCATATACATCAAAGGGGGGAGTTTGGGGGTCAAAGTTGTCAAACTGCACAAACTAGTATTGCTTCACGGCACCGCATGGGACAAGAAGGGAAAGACCTCCAGAGTTATCTCCCCAAAACAGAGAACAAAAGCTGGTGATGGCTCTCCTCTGCTTACAGAGAAAGGGGACAAACATCTTGTCCCCTTGGCCTGAGCCCTTTGGGCAAACCTTCCCAGCCCCTCCTCTATTCCATCTTTGCACGGCCGCCACATGTAGAGAGGTCGTATCTGGGCTGGCCAGGCTTCTCAGTGACAGGCGCTGAGGTAGGTCTTGGGATGCTGAGAACGAGGCCAGAGAGCCAGAGTGGAAGCTGAGCCATGAAAGGGACAGTGGAGCAGGGAACAGGTCTGAGCTGAGCCGGCAGTGCAGTAACCAAGTGGAAACTGAAGGCAGGAGGCAAGAGGACAGGGAGAACGGGTCATGCTGGTGGGGCCACATTCTAGAACACAGACTTTTGAAGTGGGGCGGGAAGACTGGCCATCTGTGGATGCATTCTTGGCAGTCTACAAGAATTTTTAAATTTTATGTTCTTGTGTCAATGAAAATCTCAGTTGTAACCTGGATCATCTAGATAAGGAGCTTGTAATCTAGTATGGACCCAAGATTTCCAAGGTCACGTCTGCATCTAGATGTATGCTTGCAAAGGCCACATGTCGCCATGACAGGCTCACAAATGCAGGCTTCTCAGAGGTCTGCACATGGTAGCAGGAGAATGGAGTGACTGCACGTGTACCATGGCACAGGCACACGGGCCTCGGCAGAGCCTGGCATTGCACAGAGGGTACCCATGACACGGCGCAAGAGTACTAGGCAACAGGTGGTAATGACGGTTTCTAGTCTCGATTCCAGTCAAAAGTGGATTAAACACCTGCTTCATTAGTATTTGAAAAAGGCCATTAGTCTACTTTACCTTCAAGAGAAGTAGACAGGTTGGCAGAGCCATCAGAAGGCACCCCGTTAAAGTGAGTGACTCAGGTGTGCTCAAGAGCAGGGTTAGGACAGGAGGAGGTCTGAGTGTTCTGTGCCAGCCAAGCCTCAGAACTGTTAACGATGTTTTAGACAGAAAAATACGTGAAAAGGCATCATTTCAAGTCCAAATGCCAAAGTAGATTCAATATGAAACTTCACCAGAAGCTCTGCCTTTCTGCTATTTAACCCAATAAGGGTGAGTGGTGATTCCCTTTCCAGAACACCATCATCTGTCACATTAAAATACCACAATTAATTTGGATGGTATTGGTTTCCAAACTGGATGTTGTCCACATTTTTATCTCACAGTTATTTAGGAGTTATAAGAACTAATGCAAACTCCTTGTAAGGTATTTGTACACATTTAAATAATCTTATAATACCATGTTAAAGACAAAGAAAAAGAAGGTTGCTTGAAACAACACTGGAGCTGTGCAGACCTGGCTTTCAGTTCTGGCTCCTCGATCTCTGGTAAGGGACCCTGGCCAAGTTACCCTCACCCGCACATCAGGTTTCCATTTGTAAAATGGGTTAAATAACAGTGCCCACGTATAGAATGATGGGGTGGATTAAATATTTATATTACACTCAGCATGGCGGCAACGTGCGTTGTAAAAATCCAGTAAGTATTAGCTCTTACTTAAAGGTCCCACTAGTGAGGTAGACAGGTCCAGGGACTAGAGGTCTCAGTTTCCCTATCTGTAAAATACAGCCATCAGTAGGATCTACTCATTAGTATGAAATTTGATTTTAGTATAAAATATTACATAGTATGAAATTTAAAATGTGTGTGTGTGTGTATAAATGACTAGTTTAGCAGAGTATCTGAACTTATTAAATGCTCAATAAATACCTTATTATTGTTACCAAACACCCCTCATTGTGACCTCTTCAGTTTCTCCATTTTACTCTTAAACATCAAAATACCACTCAGCTGCGTGACATCCCATGCTACAGACACCCCATGCACAGGTTGGGGGGTGTGAAAAGGGAGGTCACAGCACAAGGTTCCCCTCACCTATTCTGTCCAATCCTTGCACATCAAAGTTGCCTCGGACTCTTTCTAAAAGAAAACCAGGGAGATTATCTACTTCACCATCCATCTATCTGAGCGAGGGAGTGATATAATGAGATACCAGACAAAACCATGCTTTAAGCACTGAGGCCACAGCGAAAAAGTGAGCAAATGACCAGGGATGAAGGGCCAGATCTCCGAGCATCACCTCCCACACAGGAAGGAAGGGCCGTCACATGTCCTCCCATCCACACACACAAAAGAAGCCAATAATAGGTACAAACATGGTAAGTCTTTTGTTTTTGTTTTAAAGTTTGTTTATTTTGAGAGAGAGATCACAAGAAGGCAAGGGTCAGAGAGAAAGAGAGAGAGAATCCCAAGCAGGCTCCGCACTGTCAGCGCAGAACCCGACACAGGGCTTGACCTCAGGAACCGCAAGATCATGACCTGAGTCTGAGCCGAGATCAAGAATTGGATGTTTAACCCACTGTGACACACAGGCGCCTTGACACGGTAAATCGTTTGTATCCCCACATACTACTCCATCTCAGGAGCCCTGGCAGCCTCTGCAATTAGAGCCCATGGCCTTATACATATAGACGGGGCAATGCCAGCTTGACAAATTACACAGATGCCAGGGAAGAAACAGCTGGAAATTTCAAGTCACACCAGAACTAGCAAAGGCTCTTTCTTATGTAAAACTGCTGTGACTGGGGGCTGGGCTAGAACTAAGTGGCACTAATTCCTCCCCTGCCCCCACTCTGACAGGGGTTTGGAGAGAGTTCTGAGCCCTTTCCCAGAACTGGCACAAGCAGATGTCAAGCCTTGATGCTTTCAAAAAGCACAGGTTGGAAGGGACACAGGCACCTTTCAGTTTTCAAAGAAGAGCGGGAAGCAGAACCAACTCCGATTGGACACAAAGTACCCTTTTCTACAAGAATCCTCCCTCAAAGGCCCCACAGAAGGAGGAAGGAAGGGAATCCGAGACCCATAATTTTCCAGGCTCTGTGCTGTGTGCAGGAGGCCCAGAGGGAACTCCATCCCTGGGCCTCTGAGCTGTCCTACTTGGTCACCTGAGAATGCTGTCCGGGAGGCCCTGCGGTCTTATTCTGGGGCACCTGGCCCAGCTGCAGTGCTGCCCGGGCTCCTCAGACTCCCCAACACTGGTTTCCATCAGGCTAGAGTCACAGCCTTTAAGATGCCCATCAGCAAAGAAGTCCAACTTCACAGAGAATCACCACATCCAGAGACCCCGCCAGCAGGAGTTGCACATGGGGCGATGGGAGCGCCCACGCCATGGAAGTTTGGTGGGTCCAGGGAGAAGAGCTGAGTGGGTCCCCACAACCCAGGAGAGAGCCTAACAGGATGCCCCAGCTCAGCCTCTGACACGTGGTCCCTAAAGGCCTCGATGCTGGGTTGGGGGCCTTGTTCCTGCCGAGGGGACACTTCTCCAGAGGGGGCAGCAAACCGAGCAAATAAAACCAGGTGCCATCCGTCACGTCATCCCACATAGCGGCCAAGTCTTCTAGATTCTTGGACCAGCAACTGCAAAGTGGCTCCTGACAGCTTTTCCTCCTGAAGGGTCATTTGGGAAGAACAACAGAAAATGAGCCTGGTGCCACTGCAGAGTAAAGCTCCTCTTCACGCCCCACTCACACCTGTCCTGGGAGCAGACATTTTCACACAAATCATGTCAAAAATAGGAGCTGCCATCCTCCTGACACAGAGGAGGGCAAATGACACAGAGTAGATATATTTTCGAAAGGCACAGGTTGGAAGGAACACAAGGACCTTTCAGTTTCCAAAGACAGGGAGGATGCTTGTGCAGAGGACACATCACTCAATCCTAAGAAGACACCCAGAATCTCACTTGGACCCTAAAGTGTATCTGCTTGGGGGCTTAGAAATGTCACAGCAGAACCCGGCAGACAACAGGACCACAACACGCCAATAGCTGCATAAGGGACAGCAAGCAAGTTTCCTGAGTTACCATTTAAAACAGGGGTGCCTGGTGGCTCAGTCAGTTAAGCGTCTGACTTTGGCTCTGACTTTGGCTCTTGCAGTTTATGAGTTCAAGTCCTGAGTCAGGCTGTAGACTGACAGCTCAGAGCACTGAGCCTGCTTCAGATTCTGTGTCTCCTTCTCTCTCTGTTCCTCCCCTGCTCACATTCTGTCTCTCTCTGAAAATTAAATCAACATTTAAAAAATAAAAAATAAATAAAAGAGTAGAGAATAAAGGGGGCACCTGGGTGCCTCAGTTGACTAGGTGTCTGACTCTTGACTTCAGTTCAGGTCATGATTTCATGATTAGTGAGTTCGAGCCCTACGCTGACAGTGTGGAGCCTGCTTGGGAGTCTCTCTCTCCCTCTCTGCCCCTCCCCAACTCATGCTGCCTGCTCTCAAAATTAATTAATTAATTAATTAATTAATAATAAACTAAAAACCATATCTCTAATTCAACTGTAGTTCTAAATGCCCCGTTTTGAGCAACAAAAATGTACTGTTTCAGGTGATTTCAAGGAAAAATAGTGATTCCAGATTTGCCTTCCAATTCAATTTTTTCTCCCAATTATAATGAACATTTGCCATTGTTAAAAAGGTGTTTTCTTGCACAGCAACCTGGGATGTAATGAAGCCACTGAATTGTACACTTAGTGGTTGGAAATGGTAAACTTTATGCTCTATATATTTAGCCACAATCAAAAAAAACATTTCCTTTCTCAGAATACTTGACATTAAGGACAAGGCAGTGCCGCTCTAGGGAGGACACGAAGTAAACCCTATGTCTGAAATCATTTAGATTGCACGAATCACCAAATCGAGTTACGTTGCTTTTGCCCCAGTTGCCTCTGACCCACTGGGCAATCCTGGCTAAATCCAATGGACATTTCTCAATCCCAGTCTTGCATCACTTGACACTCAGCCCCTTCCCTGACTCCTTGCTTATTAGCCTATCCAGACTTTCCGTTGACTACTCAGGCTATCCCTTCCCATCTCCCTCAACTGGTTCTTCTACCTCCATCCATTTATTCCTCATGTTCCACAGAGTCTGGGCGATCTCAGTTATCCATAGCCTTTAACTGCCTTGTGCTGAGGACACACAGACTTCATTCCTAATCTTCTGAATAGCCAATCACCTGCTAGAGCAACCCCCTCAGATGTCCCTAAGGCACTGTCAAGTCATCCTATCTGAGACTGAAGCTGTCATTTCCCCCACCAAGTCTGCCAGAGGAAGGGAGTGGCCAGTAGCTTCAAAATCCTATAGGATTTGCAATCAGGATGCCTGGGCTCTATCTCTTGTCCTATCACTTGGGGGAAAATCCACCCAGTTGTCCAAGCTGGTCACCTGGTCCCACCTCTCCCTCATCCCAGTTCTTCAGTCAGCTAGGCTGTGGATTCCACATCCTTAAAGTCTCTCCTTCCTTGTGGCCATGGCCTTCTTCAGGCTCTTCTTCTGCACCTGGATCCTGCAACAGCTCCCAGCTTTTAGCATGACCTTCTTCCTTGGTCTGCTCTCCACTGCCATAGCTTGAGTGATTTCCCCAAAGCACATAAAGGTTTAGTTTTCTTGCTGGAGACCTTCAGTAGCCTGGCACTGTCCTAGGGTCATAAAGGATGGGACCTTTGTGCACTATCCCAGCCTTCTTCCCAGGCTGAGCTATTCATGATTCACACTCTGAGTTCCAATCAGTCCCAAATCACCCACAATACCTGGAATTACTAGGCACTTTGGCCTCTGAGCACCCACTGCAAACAGCAAACACCTATTCTCCTTGACCCTGAACTCATGGCTCAGAGGTCACTTCCTGACACTCTCACTTCAACCAGGGCATCTTTACTCATTAATCTCTGAGTGTCCCGGAGGGCAGGAAGGTGCATCTGCCTTTGCGTGCTCAGCACTTGACAGTGCCTGGTAGGGGCTCAAGTCATCCATCCCCCTGGCACCTAGGATGCCCTCACATGTTTGCCAAGCGAGTGAGTGAAGAAGAGAGCAGTCTTGTGTTTCCACAAGGGTCACCAAAGACCAAAAGGTGAACTGTCTAAAGCAGGGTTTATCTGCAAGACCCAGTAACACAATTCGAGGGCCAAGCACCTCAGGTCTCATGCCCCTCCAACACTGAAATTCAGCTTAGAATTCAAAAGCCATAGAAGGTATGGGGAGACCTGTGGTGTTCCATTTGGTTTTGTTGTTACTGGTTTATTTTATAGCAGTTCTAAATGTGTCATATAGGATCCATTGGGCTTTTTTTGTTTGTTGTTGTTTTCTTTCCATTTTCCCCACAAATGGTTCCAGGAAAGGATTGCACAGTTCCACATACACAGTCTGAAAGCCCAGGCCCTGAGTTAATAGACAGGGGAGACAGAGCTTACAGATAAAGCCATTTGTCACTGACACAGAACGGGTCCAAGGCAGAGCTCACACCATAGCTCAGATCTCCTGATTTCCAGATCTTTCTACTTCCAGTTAGTGTGGTAAACTGCTTTGTTTCAACCGAAGCACCACTAAAATTCCAGTGTGAGAAAAACCTCATCCTGAAGGATGCATACAGCTTTCAGAACATCCTCCACTGTGTGGAAAAGGCATCTAAATGTTCTAATTTCAAAATGCCAGAGATCTAAAAATCTACTGTTTTTACCCCGTGATTTTGAAACAGGACCATCTTCAGCAAATTTTACACACCCAAAGAAATAGGCGCTTTGAAGCCTACATACACATTTAGGTAATACACACACGCTGTCTTGCCCTGACCCCTGGACAGAAGAACACTGGGTGCAGGGGCTCAGTGGTGGGACCAAGCACCTCCTCTTCCTCTGAGTAAGAGCCCCACATCTGGTCCTAACATGCAAGTGAGGCAACAAACCCTTATGTGCTCTTCAGACATACAGACATTGTCTTTATTTTCAAGAGAAAAGTCTCAATATAAATTCAAATTTAAGCTAACATATAAGCAGGGATAGAGAAGTGTAATAATTTTTACTTAAAGTGAGAAAAATTAGTCCTTGGTGGCATTTTCTGGTTCTCTGATGGACAACTCATTGCTGGAGTGTCAGGCCAGTGAGAAGCATGGCCCTGACTGGCTGCTACACTGTCCCCCTCCTGGAGACTGGAGCTCATGAACCAGGAGCTCCTGACTCAATAGTCCCTGGTTACCCCAAGAAGCTTTGGTTCCCCAGAGCTGTGACAGAGGCAGACAGAGAGGTGGAGAACAAATACGTCATTATTTTTTTTGCTTATAGATTAACTTCCTTGCTTTTCACAGTCTGTCTGCATGATTTGTAAGGTTTCCAGTGAAGAAAGACTGGTGGGGAAGCCTCAGTCTGTTCAGATTTCCCAGCTACTCCAGTCTGAATTGGGATAAAAACAAAATTCTTCTGAAGCTAAATAAATAAATTAAAAAAAAAAGCTTTTGGTAAACTCTGACTCATTTCCTTGGTGGAAAAAAGCCCTGTCAGGAGAGCCAGTCCCACCAGAAGAACGGGGTTCTGGCTCTGTCCTGCTCTCTGGGGAGGGCTTGGCATCTGAAGCTGGGGAGGGGTGAGAGGAGAAGGGGTAGGCTGTGGTGAACAAGCCCGCATTCACGTGAAACTGCCCCTTCACCCAAACGACTGTCAATATTTATTCTACAGAAGAAGAGAAGCAACCACAAGCCAGGGGAAGTCACTTGTACTTGACAGTGACAATCACCATTCGTTCTATTCATTCCACGGTTCAGCAACTCACTACCTGCAGAGTTTTGGTTCAGTCAATTCTTTTTTTTTTTCTTTTTTTAATGTACAGCATGACTTAGGTGCTTAACAACCCAGTTGACTGAAATATATTCCAAGGAGTAATGGTTCAGGAAGATAGCACATTACAGAAATATACGCAATTGTGAGGAAGAGCCACTCAAAACTAGCACCTTAGGAATTATTCAACCACTGCAGTGCAAGGCTAAAGCCATCAGGGCCATGTGAGACAGAGAACATCACCCCACCAGAGCAAACTCAAGACCTTTCTGAGTCTATCTGCCAAACAGACCTGGCTTCTAATTTTGCAAAATACTCAGTAACTCAGTCACCTGTGACACATCTGGTTACTGCTTGACTATGTGTAAAATTCATCGAATTATTGAGGCTGACTGGATTTAAGGAGGGTTATTCTAATGAGAACATGAAGCTTTGAGAGAAATTTTCAGCAAAATTCCTTGCTGTTGTTAGGTGCAAAAACAAAACAAAGAAAGTGACATTCATTTGTCCATATTAACTAAAATATGGTCTCTGCCAGCAAAGAGCAGCGTTCATTATTTCAAATTGGGAGGAGGAGAGGTTGTCAGTGATGGGGAGGGGGAAAACAGAGATCAAATGAAGAGACAGACTAGAAAAAGTATTTATATTAAAAAAAATTGTCTCCCCTAAGACTTATTACACTGATATCAAATTAACTTAAAAAGCAATAATCTCTTATGGGCTTCTTTTGAAGAAAGATACATCTGAAATGATGCTGCATTACCCTTCTGTGATGCGATGAATCCCAGCTGGAGAAAGAATTCACACCACAGCACATGATGCCAGCCTGAATTGAAAAGTGACTATTTCTTTAGTCTTTGCGAAGACTTCATTTTCATAAACAAATAAGGAAATGTCATCCATTGCTTCGTTTCCCAGTCTGTGGTTCCCCGCCCCTTGCCCAGCAAAGTCAAGATTTTCTCCCTTATTTTTTTTTTAGCCCAGAGGCAAAGGGATACAATTAAGCCCCCGATTTAGCCCAAGTGTATGTGATGATTTCAGTGTCTCACGGTGGCCTCCCAGGCAGATAGGGACACACAAACCTGTCCACCTTCACTGGTTTGCTCCGGCTGGTGCCAAGCACTCCACTTCCATGTGAAGACTCCCGGGGAAGATGCTAGTAATCTCTATTTTATGTCCTAATGACGCAACCACGTCTCCCTTTGATGACTTGAAGGAAACAAAAGTTTAAAGGAGAGCGTATTTAATGGAATGTACCTTAGAAAAATTCCAAAGCTGGGGAAAAAAAAAAAAAACCACCTCAGGCAGCCTTGCATATAAAGGCGAAAACTTTCACGAGTCAGCAGCATTTCTAAAAACTGAGCGTCCACCCTCACGGCAAGCTACACAAGAAACAAAAAGTGCACAAATCAGTACTTCCCCTCCTTACATCGCCAGGCACCTGCAAGGCTAAAAAAAGAACAATATCCAGTTCTCCTCTGAGACAGTACAGGCCTTTCCAGCAGGTGCATTAAGTGAGATAAAAACCTCATGGCTGAAGGGGGGAGAAAACATCGGGACCATTAAGAATGTGTTTTCCAAATGATCAATGCCCCAAAGTTAAAAACTTTTCTTCAGAGTCAATAAATACTTCAACCCTGTGAACTGAGTTATCAATAATTTCCTTTTCGCAAAACACATTTCCAAGCATTAACTAAGCACATATACTCCCCGGGTATAAAATGCCAGCAGGCACGCTGACTCGCCTGCCCGCCCAACTGCCTGGGGAGCTTGCCTCTCAACATTTTATCACCAGCCTCAGTCTTGGCCCCAAATTTCCAGAGAGATGGGCTACCCTGGCCCAGCCCATCCCATATCTTACCCCATCTGGTCTGCCCGTTACAACTTCATGTCCATTTTTGATCCCCCTTGAAAGTCTTAGCTCTTCCACCATGGCTCAACCTCCCCCTAATTTATGTTGTCTGGATATTACCTCAGTGAACTCCCACTATTAACGGACATCCTTTTGCTTTAACTTTGCTCTATCAGATACCATATTAACTCAGACACTTGTCACAGTGTTTGATGTGGAATCCCGATTTAAGAAAAATAATTATTTATTCATGTTTGGCTTTATTTCAGAAAGAATGTAAGGCTCCTATCAGAAATACATGCAATAAAGTTAACACTTACATTATGGAAGTAGGAAAATGGGACAAAGGAGAAATGAAGGTAGGAAAGTTCAGATGGAATTAGGAGAGGGGCCAGGATCTAAAGCTCAGCTTGTCAGGCCCATCACACCCATGCTGGATTAAAGTCTAAGCCGTTTAGCTCCCTAGAAGCCAGTGGACAGAGAGAGACGCACATGTATCAGTGGCTGAAATATTATGGCTCATTTGGTCAAACCTGGCCTACTTTCTGTTTCTTTAAGTAAAGTTTTATTGGCACACAGCCACACCTACTCATTTACATGTTATTTATGGTTGTTTTCAGGATACAGTGGCGGAGTGGAGTGGCTGCAGCAGAGACCTGCAAAATCTGAGGTATTTACTACCTGACCCTTTACAGAAAAACGTCTGCAGATGACCAGGCTATATGGTTCTGCACACACAAGATCAAAGGCACCGCAGTTTCCTAGGACAAGCACACTCTGCATGGTTCTGTAGTGGCAGAGACCTTTCTACTTTGATGCGCTAGCTTTGTAATCTCATGAAAACACGTCCTTTGCTTCATCTTCCACAGTAAACACAGCAACAGGTTTTGCAGGGCCGATGGCATGATGTCACAACACACATCAGTGAAACAAGTCCACGTGAGGCTGAAACAATGCAGGTCAGGAAAAATGGCCTCCTGCTCTGGCTTAATTCAGGGAGCGTCGGAGAGATGTCAAGTGCCAGCTACACGCAGCCCTCCCACCCTCCTCCCTTATCAGGGGCAGACACGGCCCATGGCTCCAGGTGGCTTGCCCCAGTGTCCTCCTAAGCCTTCTTTGAGTTCCCTGGCAGCCTCGGCCAACCACCAGTGGTTGGCACACAAGGTACACTGGTATGCCATCTTTGCTTCACGGCAGTTTTCCATTAACACTCCCTCTCTGACTCTGGGAAGCAGTGGGGTGGTGAGGTGGAAGAAAAGCTCCTGAGCAGAGCCATTCTATTCTGCCTTTAAAGGCACGTGTGAGGATGCACTGGCTTGATGCGCTCCTGTGAGAACCTGGAGCTTGGCAAGGACGGCTGCCTAAGGAGAAAACCCATGATGCCCGCACAGGTGTGGGGCAGGCGAGCGTCTGAGAGCAGGGTCGGGGCTCCCCTCCAGGAAAGAGAGCATGGGCCCTGTGGAGAGCATGGTCTCGGTCTCCACAGACCACAGGGTGGATGGGGCCAGACAACGGCACTGGCATTTTGTCTGCAAACGCTCAAGCCCGCTGCCCATGTTGTTTGCTCAAAGGAACAAAGAGCCATCACCCAGACCCGCTGATCTTGAACACACATTTTCCTAAAGAAACCCTCTCTGCCAGAAGCAAGGATTCCAAAAATAAATGCAAATAAAAACTGGGAACGGTGATTTCTATGAAAGTACAATTCAGTTCAGTGTTGGAAGAGGAAGACAGAACCTGCCTGCTGTGGATTTGGAAGAGCACATCTGTCACCTTCCTCTACGCTCGTTCCTCCTTTGTGACTAAAAAACTATGCTATAAAGCGATTCTATTTCTATTCTCTACAATAAGAAGCAAAAATTCAGGTTACCCAAAAGTGTTACTGAAGCTAGTATGCAAATCTAAGCAAATCAGAACTACCGGGCATTGCCACTTGATGTGACTCCTACCCATGTTGTCAAAAGGCAAAATATATTATAAATCATTTTACATCATTCCTAACAGATCCTTCCATAATGTACTTAAAAAGTATAAAACTAGTAGATAAGCAAACATCAATGCCTAAAACCGTCCCCCTCCCTGGGAGTTTGCCACTACTTTATAAAAACATCAGCTACCAAAAGGTGAGCTATCATCACACCTGACAAGGGAATTAATACAGCCAACGAACAGGACAGGTCAGTGGAGGACATTTTTCTTCACCCTAAAAAGAGCAAATCCTAACAAATGCTACCATTTGCTCTTCAAACAACACTCTCAAAGAGCCCATCGGAACGCTGAGCCCAGACCAACCGCAGTGGGACTCAGTATGCTGTTCCCGAACTTAGTACAGGGATGCCCAATTACGCACTGGATTTGGAAGTACACAGAATGTCAACGCAGAAGATTCTGGAGGAAAGCAAAAGCCCCTCCATATCAGAAGCGGGCTGACCCCCACTTCTCCAAGCAATTATGTGACCCTCCGTGTCCTCTGATGAGCCCTGAGCCCAAGCTGGAAATCAGAACAGAGTGTTGGATGATACTGCCTGAGAAAATTTTTCCGTAATGGTTGAGGCCACTAAAGTTTGTGCTTCCAAAAGACTGTCTTCCCAAACCACCAGCGCGCAGGGCACCCTGCCCATAACCTCACAGGCAGCAGCAATTACTTTTACTAATTTTTTCAAGACAGTTGTGAAGGCTCCTACTTACGTAATGCATACAAGGTAAGAATTATTCCAGCCAGGCAGAATCCTTCAAAGAACCTGAGTGTGCTGAACATTGTCACATTCACTGACAGTGCCACGGTTAGTCCAAAGATCAGAATGAAGATGATGGAAAATAGTAGCACAGGCCGCCGGCCGACCCTGCATATGGAGAGGGAAAAAATTAGGAATCATCGTTAAACAAGGGTGAATGCTAGATGCTGAAACCTAGTATCCAGCCGGTGCTCTACAGATGTTGATCTGTACTCACTAGATTAAAAGGCTTTTTAGTACCTACACCCAACTTGGTGGATCTAGGGGAAAAAGGGCCCTCAGAGGACACTATGTACAAACCCTTGTTTTGTACATAAGGGGACAGAGGTCAAACAGCTACTGAACAGAATCGAGACAGGGACCCAATTCCTGTTGGCAAGTCCATTTCTGAGTATACAGGGGGATGATTCAAGGCAAGAGTAACAAAATCAATAGTGACTCCCCAAACATAAACCTCGACACACCCAGCATAAAATGTGTTGAGAAATCGCTGACCTTTGGATTTGGCTCCAAAGTCAACATGGACACTGAGCCGAGTGGCTTCATTTCCTTTCTCTGGGCTGTTAGCTTGTCCTACCTGACCTCAGGTACATGCAGCCTATCAGAATCGGGGCCCTGATGGCTGCTGACTTATTTCCAGTACAAGATGGAAAATGTTCTTTAAGGAATCACAGGCTAAACTAAGACAGCTTGAATTTTAAATAAGGAGCGGGGGCCCGAAAGTGAAGCCAACCAGGCAGCAAGAGGGGTAGAAAGAACCCAGCCCACCGTGTTTCTAGAAAGGGCAGCGCAAACACTAGGTTGGCGGGCTACAGAGGGGCTTGTGCAAGATCGGTGACCGCTAGGGGGCGATGTGCTTCTAGGAGTGGCTGGCAGGGCAGTAGGGGTGGTCCCAGGGGAGGGGACGTCACTGGTGCTCTATCCTTCCAGTGCTACCTTTCCAACCTTTCCTTCATCAACTCATTAGGAAAAACAAAAAACAAAACAATAAAAACCCCCAAAGACACCAAAGTCTCCATCACACAAATTAACATAAATGTAACCAGCTTGAACTAGAAGGCTAGCTCACAGAAAAACTGGAGTAGTGGACTATCTGCCAAGGGAAAAAAAAACGATGCCTGGTACCCAAAACACCTAAGGAGTTGCTGAATGGCTTTAACTCACCTAGACATCCTTGTGCCATTCTTATGACAAAAACAGAAAGTAGGTTCACGGCCCAGGGCTCAGGATGAAAATGGGGAAATGACTAGAAGTGAACGCAAGATTTCTGTTTAAGGTGCTAGAAATGCTTAATGCTTAGAAGGTGGTGACGGTTGTATAACTCTGTAAAGATCCTAAAACTCACTGAGTTATACACTTAAACTGGGTGAGTTTTATGGTATGTAAATTACCTCTCAATAAAGCTGTTAAGGAAAAAGTAATACTCTGTAATTCATACCCTTGCCCTATGAAAGAAATGGATGTAATTTCAAGAAAATTTGGGGGGAGGGAACTACAGGACACAATTTCATTCATAATTCCTTAGGCTTCTTACCATTCGCATTAGTTATACTGGTTTAGTGAGGTGAAGCCAAGGCCATGAACTCAATGCCAATGGAGGTCAACTATTTTGTCAGAGTTTTTAGCCATTACATCCCTTTGGTGCTGGGGTCATTATACCCTTGCCACATAAGACTCTGTAGGTAGTTTTATCCAAATCCAATTCGTTTAAAGAAATAAATTTAGAATATGGCTTAGTTGGTCCCCTGAAATGAAGGAAAACGAAGATGAGATCTACCCTCTTCATTTTTATTTCTCTTTACTCTCCTTGTCTGTAAAATGGGGATAAGTCTGACTTCAGAGCATCACTGAGATCATTAAGAGATGGCAGATGTAGGCACAATGCCTGGCACAGACTAAATAGTTAAATGTTTAGCTTGTATGATTCCTTCCTATACATCTACATCCCAGATGCCCACCAAACATGATTTGCCCTGTTCTGATACTTTAGAAAAGATCCTGTTTTTTTTTTTTTAACTTGTAGAAACTATTGTAAATCTCTCCCTCTCAAATGGTTGTTAAAATCATTAAGTAAAAATTATTTTTGGGAACTCTGGGGCAAACATGGTCTTTGAAAGCAGATACGCTGGTCTTAAATCCAGGCTCACTACTTATAAATTAACGTGATCTTGGGAAAGACTAAGCTTATTCAAACGAGCCTTGAGTTTACTTCAGGAGGGACCAGTTACACCGACCTAATGGGCTACTGTCAGGGGTGGGTATGTGGTTTAGTAAGCATTCAACAACTGTTACAATCGCTGGAGTTTCAGTGTGAACCGGCTCGTCCAGAGCAGGATCCCCTCTGCGATGTCTGACAAAACTACACTCCTAAATCTGTAATGCAGGGGTAGGACCTAAGGGGGCAGAAGAATGGCCCTCAAGGATGTCCATGTCCTGCTCCTCAGAACCTGCGAATATGCTACCTTTCATGGCAAAGGGACTCTGCAGATGTAATTGAGATTAAAGACCCCGAGATGAGGTGGTGATTCAGGTGGATCCAGTCTAAGTACATGGAGACCCTCTAAGTACAGGGAGCCAGAAAGATGTTAGCATGAGCACAACCTGATTGCCATTGCTGGCTTTGAGTCTAGAAAAGGGGCCACGAGCCAATAGATGTGGGCACTCTGGATGCTGGAAAAAGCACAGGGAAGGTTTCTTTCCTGGGGCCTACAGAAAGAAATGCAACTCTGTCGGCACCTAGAATTTAGCCTACAGTGAACTACAGAACTGCGAGTTCATTATTTGAAGCCGCCAAGCTCCTGGTAATTCATCACAGCAGCCATTGAGAAATAATACAGGTTCTCAATAGGAAACAGATGCCTCACTCAAAATGAGTGAGTTGAGGAGACTTTAATAAAGGGATTATTTGCAAAAGGCTGGGCAGGCTGTAAGAGAAATCTTGGGGCTGGCTAAGAGAAGGCGGACAAGGGGGAGGATGGTCTTGGAACCCAGAAAGAGAGGCGCCATGTGGAGGGGCTCCTAATGGGAGGCAGCTAGCCTGTGGTAGCCCTGCAGAGACCCAGCTGGGGACAAAAACGTCCCCCTTCACTACTGTCTCTCCCTCAGACCTCTAGCTGGTACTTTCTCCCCATGGCCAGGCTCAACCAGGAGCTAGAGGGCAAGGGGTTCTCTGGTATGGTCTAGAAAGGCCAGGGCCCAGGGCCAGCTAGAGATGGTGCAGAGGGCTTGTGGAGGGAAATGTGCTCAATATCCAGCAACAGAACCAATCCTGGAGGGAAGGGAGAGCACTGACTGGGCTACTCCCTCAAATGTCTCAACTAACACGTTTAGGACAGGATATAATGTTTATCCCCAAATAAGATTTGTGCAGAAAATGGTAACTCTTTAAGGAAAAAGGTATACTGGAGTGCCTGGCTGGCTCAGTCAGTAGAGTGTTTGACTCTTGATCTCAGGGTTGTGAGTTCAAGCCCCACCTTGAATGTAGAGACCACTTAAAAAAAAAAAAAAGCCTATTCCTGAGTTTCATTACATGCCGACTTCAGTCTTAGAAAACTTAACCTATGACTTGGTCAACTTCCTTATACGGTCATGAAACGGGTGCCAGCAGCTGTGAAGTCTGGAGTTCCCTCTAAATGTGCTTATTTCCTTTCAGCAAGGCTCTCACAGGGAGTAAAAGGCCAAAAATAAATTATAATAAATACATGGTGGAAAACACCAAACTTTCAAACTGGAACTGAGGCCCTCTCAAGATGTTAAAAAAAACCACAGCACACAGCAGCCTGCCCTGGGCATCCCTGCTCTCCGGGCACCCCTCGCCCACCCACCCCGGACTTTGGAAAAGCAAGAGACGTAGCTTTGCAGCATGAGGCTCTGGTTATTTGCAAAGGAAGACCTCCAAACTCCTCCGCCTTTTGTCCCCAGGCCTGGTGTGTGATCAGGGACGCCAGGCAGCAGGTATGCGCAAGAAGTAAGAAATCACCAAAACAACTTCTACAGAGTTGAAGCCATTACAGACTGATCCATTAACTGAAGTCCATATTTACCTTCCCATTATATCACTGAATAAGGACACTAAAACCTCAGCCAAGTCTGCATTCTTTTTTAGAAAGAAGTGACATGGATTATATTAGTATCTCTTCCTAACCTATTTCAACGCAGAACCCTGGGAAACAACAGTCCTTGTGGTTAAAATATTGGGATTACAGTATGTTACAGACTGGCATAGTTTACTCTGAAGAGCTATAAGCTCAAGTATTTGGTTTTAAAAAAAAAAACCCTATGCTCCCCCACTTCCCCACTCCTCCCTGTGGCCCGGTCAATAAAAACCTCAAGGTTTCAGAGGTCACTGACAGCTTCTCTGTTACGGTTCCCAGGGAACTTGTCCTTAAGAAGCATTTATGAATAATGATGAAGCAAATTCTGAACACACAGGAAGTCGCATTACCTGTGAATGTGAGGCACTCCCAAATAGATCTTTGCTTTTGGAAAGAAATTTTCAGAACTTGAAAGTGCTTTTGGAACCCCTCTGGGCCCCACCTGCTCCCCTGCCCCCCTGCAGAGCCTCAACTAGCTTTGTCAGCTACCCAGGGCACAGGGAGCAGTGCACAGCAAAGCCACGAGGTCAGGGGTTTGCTCCCGCTCACTCTGGGCCCGTATTACATCACTGGGTCCAAGAAGTCCTTATTCACAAAAAAATTCCTTTAAAAATGAAACAATGTCAAGGGCGGGAGAACAGCTACCCCACACCTCTCTCCTGGAGCAGCCCCATCACCGGACAACCCCGTCCACACTGGGCAGTGCTGCTCATAGATGTGCTCGCTGCTGCCCTTGGGACCACACGGTGCCTTAAATGACAGTGCTGCAGCACGCCCGTGAAGAGGCAGGCGCCGGGGCCACTGGGCTTAGGTTCAAACCCAACTTAAATAGCTGAGTAAACCTGGGATTTTACTTAGATTTCTGGGTTTCTCTTTTTCTAGTATAATACAAAGATAATAAATAGTATCTACCTAACAGGGGTGCTATGAGAATAAGATATTTTAATGAGTGGAAATAGTTAGCACAGTGCCTGGCAACCATAATCAGTAAGTGTTAGCTGGTAATATTGTTGCCGCCATCATCATCATCATCATCATCATCATCATCATCATCATAAGTCTCTCCATCTCGCTAACCTTATCACTTTCTCATGAACCACACACTTTACTCCAGGCGCTAAGAATGCCTTTCCCACTCAAGTAAAGCATTTTCATTCTCACCCCTGGTCACCACCCTTCCTCCATCTGCAAGATCCATTCATTATCCAAATGCTGTCTACTTTTCAAGGTCCAGCCTCCCCATGGGCTCTGCAGAGATGTCTCCTGGCCATGCCAACTATAAGGACTGTGCCTCTCTGAAATCTGTGTGGTATTTGGAGATGCCAGTCAGCACAGCCCTACCCATTCAGATCATGTGGGTGGACTTTCTCGCTCCTCCTCTCCCCCTTTTTTGATGTCTCTGGTACACCTACCTTCTCAGAGCCTAGTCCACAGAGCCCTGAACCTCTGCCCTCAAATTCGTCCCAACTTGACAATAAATGTCAGGAGCAGATTGGCTTGCAGGTTGCATGCAGGTTTTGATAGATTTAGCAGCTAGCAAATTGCAATGAATATAAATTCTCACTTCAAAAGGGTCTGTTGTATGCACTGGCCAATCTTTCTGGTTCTGGATTCTCCAGGTGATGGCTTCAGCCCCCTGCGCCAACACCAACACCAGGGCAGAGAAGAGACCTAGTTACAGTAAGTTAACACTGACCATTCTTCTTTAGCCAGCAAAGGCTTGCTGTGGCTTCCAAAAGTTTGTGCACATGGCACGTTGGTACTCACCAGTCAGCAATGCATCCAGTTATTAGGTAGCCAAAGATTAATCCAACCAGTAAGGAGAACTTAGCGATATGGACCTTCCAGGCATTATCACACACAAGATCCCACTAGAGAGGGGCAAATAGAAAATAAATCAGAGAGAAACATATACAGATGCCAGTTGTAGTTAATCATAAGGGCAATATAACAACTACAGGAAGGATCGTGACACCATTTGGAGCACCAAGTCACACATACCATGAAGACTCCCTTCCATGTTTTGAAAATCCAACAATGAACAGAATTTTCCCACAAAGGCAGTGTAATATTTTAGCCCAGCACAGACCATAAAAGTCTGCAGGGAGCACCCCAGGAAATGTGGGGCATGTGCTCCTCTGTCCCAGCTACTTGGGGACGTAACCTGCAGAAGAGGAAGCAGCCCAGGAGGCTGGGCACTTCTGACTGCCAGCACTCCTGCTCACCCACAGAGCTGTCCCACGCCCAGGGCGGGATGGCCCTGTCAACTTTTTGCAAGGAGTATCACAACATGAGAAGATTAAAAGCAACCTCTGTGTTTCCATCCTCCAAACCTCCCCTGTGCTTTGTAAGCAGTCTTAAAAACATTTAATAGTTAATGCTGAAATATCAACTAACAAAGCAGTCTCACGTTTTCCCTTGTAAGTGTCCCTTTGTGCTTTCCCTCATTCCATTCTAAGGCCCTCTGCTCCACTTGGAGAGAAAGGCCAATCAATTGGTAAATACAGCATTTAGACACTTTTTACAATTCAGTTTTATTATTTAATAAAAAATAAAACAAGTCTCCAAAGTTTCTGTTGTCGTTTTGCAGAAGCAGGAAAGACCGTGTTTGTTTCCCGGAGGTAATGTGTGTCCAAGTGGAAGGCCTTTGAGGACACGGCGCTCAAATACACCAACATCTGGGCCCCAGGAGCAAACCGCAGGGTCTGTACTGGTGACGCTATGAAGGCTGCAGCCCCCACCCCATATCACCCCATTGATGGCCTTCTTCTGGTGCAAAGAAGTGGCTAAAGAACTTCAGGTCAGTGGAGATGGAGAGATACATAACCAGTCAGGGGAGTTGGGAATGTCAGAAGTTCTGGAAGCAGAAACAGGATTGGCTGGGGTGAAACCCAACCTTAGCTCTGTCTTACTCAGTACCTCTCAGTGCCCCCTTTTCTGTCCACCTTGAGACTCAGATGACAAGCTATGGTCCTGCCCCCTGTTTCCAAACTTCTGGAAAGCCTGATGGAGCCTCCCTGGGAACTCTTAGCTGTGGGTCTCAACTTCAACAGGCTTTGGGAAAAGCCAAGCCTCTGCCCCTCTCATTGCAGAGTAATGCACTAGGCCTAGCAAAGCAAGAAGGCAGCTGCCTGTCACACTGTTCCCTGGACTCCTGGGGACACACATTTATTCATTCATGCCCCCAAGACATGTTGACTTTCCAGAGACCTGGGGAGAATAACTTTCTCTTCTATCCCCTCTGCTTGCAGAGTGATGTCCAATGCCAGGCTCAGGAGGAAAGGGAATACAAGCACAGACCACACAGGGCCTTGTCAACAATGGATGGTTGTCCACTTGGTTCTTGTTGGGATTTATTCAGGTGTTTGGGAGTTGGGCACTGCTGCTTACACAGAATCTCATCATTAAGAATTCAGATACATTAGGGAGTGAATTTCTTCCTGTGTCTACTCCAGTGGTCCTCAAAATGCACTCCAGTGACCACAGCCTTAGCAGAATCTGGGAACATGTTGGAAATACAAATTCTCAGCCCAACCCCAGACCTACTGAATGAGAACTCCTAGAGTGAAGCACAGAAGAGTAGTTTACAAGCCTTCCAGGTGATTCTGATGCCCACTCAAGTCTGAGAACAGTGGTCAGCCCAGTCCTGCCATTTCCCTGTCATTTTGAGGTCAATATATGAGCTTCAAGGTCTGGGACTGAAGTTTAATCAGCTCACCAAGGGCAGGATGCAGCCCAAAACTGCATGAAACATGTATGACAGTATTATCTATTATCTTGTACTGCAAATGAAGGAGTGTAAAACTAGATATAAGTGGGCCTTTTGGAGGCAAGTCTTTGAAAACCAACATTCATGTATATATTGTTTCTAGGAGTAAATATATTAAAATATTTTTAATGTTTTATTATTTATTTTTGAAAGAGAGGAAGGGCACACAAATGGGGGAGGAACAGAGAGAGACACACACACAGAATCTGAAACAGGCTCCAGGCTCTGAGCTGTCAGGGCAGAGCCCAACATGGGGCTCGAACTCATGAACTATGAGATCATGACCTTAGCTAAAGTTGGACACTGAGCCACCCAGGTGCCCCTGGAGTAAATATATGTTTTATTAATAAATACCTTTCAAGGTGCAACCCATCTTCAGAAATATAGGTTCTGCTTTATAATATGAGTTACGGCATCATAACTGTGTGTGTGTATTTGGTTTTCCCTGCCAGGTTTATACCTTCTGAAACCATCTCTGAATTGTTTCTCTCCTCTCTGCCTGGCGCAGACCCTGCCCACAGAGTAATCGATTCCAAGACTAAGAGCTACATCTATAATCACTCCTGGCCAATCTGAAGAGGAGGTGCCTACAACACCTGAAATCATTAATATCCCAATCATGTCACATCGTCCTGCACCTCAGTCTGGCACATTCTTGGCAGGAGAGCAACCTGGTCCCAGGCTTCTGCTGAGGAGGAGGACACCAGCTGCTGGCTCTGTGGCAGAGAATCACTCGCTTATGAATCCACTCAGACTTCCCATTAATGAGTTTATTTGAAGTTAAGTGATGCAGAAGAGCACATTATGCTTATATTAGATGGCCAGGAGACAAAAGAGATTTTAATAAAAGCATTCAGGGAGATGGGGAGGACCCCAACACTGTTGTGAGCTCAGCCACCTGAGCAGTAATGGTACCCGGCCAGGGGCGGCCACAACCCCATTTAGTTGCTGCCTTGTAAGACTTTCCATGGTTACCTAACATAACCTGTATCCATGAACAGTGCTGGAATGAAGGAAAACACCGTTGAGAGGGACAGAACTGCTCCTACAGCCAGTTAAGAAAGGAAGCCTGTCTGCGGGCATGGCTGTTCTCAGCCTGGGGTAGGGGTTAGGGAACCCGGCTGGGCCTTGATTCCCTCAATTAGGCACAAGACTAAACAAGTTCTCAGAGTCAACAAGCAAGCTGCCTCCAGGCTCCCCAAGCTAAGGTTCCTCATGTGGGGGGAGGGCGTCTGCCTGTAACACTACACCTGAGGCACATTCCAGAAGCTGGGTAGGGGGAGGTTGGGGGAAATCCATGGAGATGACATCCCTTTGTTGACTTCTACTTACAGGATCGACAAACGTGAACTGGAAGACAAAATGTGTTCACACAGTAGTGTCTCCAAAAGGATTTCAGAAGTATGAGGAAGCTTTGAGATCACCTTGCTCTTGAAAGCTGTTCGCACCAGCTCTTGATAGGATATAGCAATTGGTCATTTCGCTCAGCAAGGACTAAGAGACTTTTAAAAACCTAAAATGTATGCAGTGCCTGGATGGCTCACTCGGTTGAGAGTCTGGCTCTTGGTTTCAGCTCTGGTCATGATCTCATGGTTCCGTGAGCTCAAGCCCTGTGTTGGGCTCTGCACTGATGATACAGAGTCTGCTTGGGGTTCTCTCTCTCACTCGCTCGCTTGCTCCCTCGCTCCCTCTCTCTCAAAATAAATAAACTTTAAAAAGGAACCTAAAATGTACAAAACCAGGACATCATGAGTTTTGTCTCCGACATTAGTCTCTCCACCCTTCACACACCATCAAAACAATCACCAAATCCAGAGGATTCTCCCTTTCAAATGTATCCTGCACCCACCCCTACACTCCGTCTTCACTACATGCAACCTGACTTTCCCGGACTTGGTAGGAATGCACTCGTCACTCTGGTGCACGTTCGTGCAATGTGAGCTAAGAGGCTAAAAACAAACCACTTCCAGACTCCCTTCCAGCTACGGTTTCGAATGTGGTTTAGGTTCTGTCCATCAGCTGCACACCCCAAAATAACTCCCAGCACACAGCCTAGATCTCCTTTTTGGGATGACTTGCATTAGGAAGAGTGTGCAGTGGGGAATAAGTGGGACATCCACGTTTCTGCTTGCATCTGGCAGTGCTTGGTCTGGAGGTGGCTCTGGCGTAATTGTGAGCCAGCTGTTGGACAGTCACCTCCTGATTCGTTAGTCTCCTCACTGGGCGGGCCAGTTCTACGCACTTGTTCTAGGAAAGCTTCTGGGGGCCCAGCCAACAGCTGTTCCTGCAGTTTAGTGAGCGCTGTTTGCCTGTATTCAATCCCTATCTCCCTTAAACACCGAGAGTAGTTTCTGTTATCTGCAAACTGAACCACAGAACCGGATTAAACTCCTTGGGAAGGAGTCTGCAGGGTAAGGGCAGGATGTAAGCCTTGTCACCATCCTCCCTTCCTGAACTAATCCAAGCGCCTCCATGCATTACCTCTGGCCTCCCTCAAATCCATTCCCTACAGAACAATGAAAACAATCCTCTAATTAAGCATGTTAACACTTCATCAGCAGGTTTAACACGACCATAAAAGCGTTAAAAGTCATGGCCCCATTTCATAATTTTAGGCTTGCTTTCTTCGCCATTGTTCTGAGACCCGGGACATCCTCCAGTGGCACCTGCCACATGTCCTTGCCAGCCATGGTGAAATGGTGAGGTGGCTAACCCTAAAAAGTGTTCTCCATTTTAGCTGCACATGTTCTGTTTGAAAAAAAAAAAAAAAAGGCAGAGGTTGTGGGAAACCTAGAAAGCTGTTTTTGTACCTATATATTTTAAGGATAAGCAAGAGAAAAGAAATAAAATTTACATTATTTTCAAAGGAATGATCTAATTGACTTGCCAGAGGAAGAAAAATATTCATCAAGGAAACTAGTGAAATTTCTAAAGAAGATGCAAAATAAATGGGAGATAAGGAAAACAATCTTATTTTCAGTAATAATAAATCCTATGATAAAGCAAATGTAAAACAAGAACATGAAAATATTAAAAGAAAACAAATTATTTATTCAACTTTGAAATGGAGATGAAATTCCTAAAGATAAAAATTAAGGGGAAAAACTACCTAAGAAAAAAACTGAGAGACTTTAGAATAGTTTAACCCTTGCATCTTAATTACTATTCATTTAAATTATTTACTATGATGTAAATTATGTAAATTATTGCTTAAATTGCTTATTTAAATTATTATTTGAAATTTCCATACATTAAAAATACTATAAACAAAATTATAAAGATCTAAATTTGTTAAATATATTGTAGGGATCACAGTATGCTGTTCCAAAATAGGCCACTTTGGCATAAAGATTATTTTGAGTTGCAGGCAAATGAGAGTCAACATACACAGAAAGAAGCCTTCTTAGAACTTCTCTTATCTGACGAGCAGCAGAAACTTCTGAGAAATGAGGACTGCCATAAATCCCCTCTCCTGGGGAAGTTTCCTGGCCGTGAACGAGACGGAAAGTCTGCACAGAGATGGGTCTCAAACAAAACTCACTACGAGGAACCTTATCCTCCATTAGTTTCCCCACATAATTATCTTCCGACATCTGCCTTCCTGGACAGTCAAAGCCCCTTTTCCTTTGTCTTGTCACTTCTCTAAAAATTTACTGTTCTTTGTTAAGAATTTGCATACGCCCAGATTCTAACACCCGAGTTACCATCACTGAGTTTCTCCTGAGAGTGTGCATGCTGCCTGTGTTCATAAATCCTGTTTTTCTCTTGTTCATCTGCCTTTTGCCAGTCTACTTTCCAGGGCCCCAGCCATAGAACCTGGGGGGGTAGAGGAAAAAGTATTTTTTACAATATCCAAAGAGTTAATATCCTTAAAATTTAATAAGCATTTACATAACAATATAGATGAATACTCCAACTAGAAATGGGTAAAGCAAAGCACTCAGTTAGCAAAATGTGAAACAAATGGTTAAAAAACATTTGAGAAATACTCAATTCCTCTAATGAAAATCAAAGCACAACACTTTGATTCCAAAAAAATATTTTTTTAAATTTCTTTTTAAAAATTTTTAAGTGTTTTTTTAAATTTATTTTTGATACAGTGAGAGAGAGAGCAGGGGGAGGGGGGCGGTGGCGAGAGAGAGGAAGACACAGAATCAGAAGCAGGCTCCAGGCTCTGAACTGTCAGCACAGACAGAGCCTGACGCAGGGCTCGAACTCACAAACCATGAGATCATGACCTGAGTCGAAGTCAGAGGCTTACCGACTGAGCCACGCAGGTACCCCTATTTTTTTTTAATTTCTTAAAGATGTAGGAGAAACACTGAGGTGCAAATCTGTGTTAGGAATGTAAACTAGACACTGTGTTTCTGGAAGGCATTTTAACAGTACACATCAGGTTACTTTAAACAGTGTGCACTCTACCCCAGTAATTCCCTTTCTTGGAACTTTTTCCCAAGGAAATTTATCAGAGATACCCACAGAGGTCCCAGTGCAATGATGTACACTGGTTGTTAACCTATAAAATTAAAAAATGGGAACTTGACTAAATGTGCAATACTATACAGCCATTAACATTTTGCTTTTAATGTAGTACCCAGCAATAAAAAAAGAATGAGATCTTGTCATCTGTGACAACACAGATGGACCCGGAGAGCCCCATACTAAGTGAAATAAGTCAAAGACAAATACCATATAATTGCACTTACATGTGGAATGTAAAAAACAAAATAAATGAATGAACAATCAAAACCAGGAAGGGACTCATAAATACAGAGAAAAAACTGGTGGCTGCCAGAGGGGACGGGGTAGGGGATGGGTGAAATAAGGAAAGGGGATTAAGAGGTACAAACTTCCAGGTAGAAAATAAGTAAGTCACCGGGATGAAAGGTACAGCATAAGGAACACAGCCAATAATATTGTAATAATGTTTTATGATGACAGATGGTGACACACAGAGGTGAGCACTGAGTAATGTGTAGACTTGTTGAGTCACTATGTTGGACTCCCCAAACTAATATAACACCCTGTCAATTAAAACAAAATTTGCCTTGGGGCACCTGGGTGGCTCCGTCAGTTAAGCTTCTGATCCTTGATTTCAGCTCAGGTCATGATCTCACGGTGAGATGGAACCCCGAGTTGGGCTCTGTGCTTACAGCCCAGCCTGCTTGGAATTGTCTTTCTCCCTCTCTGCCTCTCCCCAACTCATGTGTGCGTGCGCTCTCACTCTCTCTCTCTCAAAATACATAAAATTTAAAACACTCACTAAAACAAAATTTGCCTTTGAAAACTGATGATTGAGAAAAATGCTCATGATGTAATGATATGAAAAAGCCTCAGAATAAAAAAGAACTCAGTGAACAGATGTTTATATATGTAGGGAAAATTCTATTCCAAACTATCAAAGTGATTATCTCCTGAGGGCTGAATTAAGATTGAGTTTTATTTTTGATTTTAGTCTTTCCTTGACTTTCTCAAACTATGGATAATGAATCTATGAACCTTATAATGACAGAAAAAATACAGTAAATATAATGTAAACTCCCACAATGGCGGACGGTGGTGGTGAAGGCAAGACAAAACTTATTGAAAATTAAAAATAATACCCCAAAACCTTGCCACCTTTTCAATCTACAAACTCAAGGCTACAGGAAGCTGATTTGGAACCTGACTTGAGACCAGATCTTCAGAGCCTGGAGACTGCTTATGTTCATGCTCGTTGACTGGATGCAAAGAAACATTTCTTAGAAACGGGGGAAAAAGAAAAATTTCCCCAAGCTCGTCTCTTGTAGTGGAGATCCCCCTTTGAGCTCCCTCCATGAGAAACCACAAGCTGTCACCAATGGCTCTGCAGTCCTCCGTCCTAGAGCTGAGGACAGTCCATTGAGATAAAAGGAAACCTTTCTCTTCAGCACCACAAAGGGGATAATGCCACTTAAAATTTCAAAAGCTTAAATAAAATAAAACTCCTAATTGAGCTGTAGGAATTTAGAGAGATAGAAGGTCAACATTCCTCTGCCACCGTTTTTTCTCCCTAAAGGAGCATTCCAGCAGCTTCTCGCGAACCACTGTTTTATATACCATGGATTTGCCATCTCTTCATTTCTTAACTGGAGACAATAGAACTGGGCAGGCGCTCAGGCGCGCACCCGTCCACCTGTAAGATCAGTCACGGACCCACGCACCTTACGTGAGCAGGACTGATGAAGCACATTAGGTACAATCATCTCCTCGACGTTAGGCAGCCTCTTCTACCCTGTGTTTTTAAGTAATTTTTTAGTCTAGCAGTACATGGATTTTTCTTCCTAAGACATTTCATTGAAATTCAGAATATACTGCATGTTTTGAAAACCCCAAATTTGCTCTCTGCTTTTTGCCTCTAAGCTCATCCTCCAATTTTAGAAGATTCACTGTCAACAGTAGCCAACACAACTGACAATTAAACTTGGCATTGTTGCTAGCTTCCTTATATGACATAATAAACGCCCTTGCCAGGTGCTCTGGGGGAATTTTTTATTTTTTTAGTTTTGTTTCTCTGTCTTTCGTTAATCGTTAGTCAAATTGCTCTTCAACTTTCTTTTTTTTTTTTCCTTAACTTAGTGCCAAAAACACCAAACATGGCATGTTGAAGGGAATAGTTGCACCAAAAATCTATTGCAAGCCCATGCATGCTAGATGTAAGGCATCGACTAGAAATCCTGCATTTGCAGGAAACCTAATCCAGAATCGTGGCATTAAAGTTGGTTATATTTCTTAAACTGCACATAGTCCCATTTCTGACTAATGTAGTAATTTTGGATTTATTCTAACCCTCATGCAGTGATCGCTCTGTTGTTTCTTCGTTTTTTCCAACAACAACTCTAATTGCCTGCCACCTTTCTGGTGTCACGTTCCCAGGAAGAGAAATGAAAACTGCAGTGCTTCAGTTATTGATATTGGGTGCTTCCCCAGTTCTTTCTGAACTTGACCATATTTTAAAGGGCTAGAAACACAAATCCACTGTCAGAGAGAACTTGAAAAGGAAACAGAAAAATAACCACCTGAACAGGCCCTTAGGAGTCAATGTAGGATCATCTATGGGAGACACTGATTTTCCTTGACTTTTTAAAGGAAATAAAGACAAGTATTGTTCTCAGCAGAGGTGTACAATCCTGAATATTCTTATTCATTTGATATAATGTTCTCTTTGGCATTTGAGGACACTGTATCTATATGCCACAAGGCAATGAGATTATAAATAAGTAATGCCTTTCTACCAACCAAAACCTTGGAGAGTCTTTCCAAATTCTGCAATGCATATTTTACTAATGGCTTTCACCAACTACCTTTAAAAAGGGAAATTAAGAGTAAGCCCTGTAAATTAAAGAGGCCGATTGAAAAGTCAGAAAGAAAGAAAACCCTCCACAGTCCTAGGCATTAAAAAGGAGGAACTATTAATGCCCTGAGTGAAATCAACACACAGGTTTCTTAGCACACTAATTTATATTTAAGCAACTGGAAGACTTTTAACTTGAAAAATTAAAAAGTTGCTTCATATGTTACTAGACGAAACCTTTTAGTATGATACAATATCTGAGCAAAACTGGACTATAACATTAATGTTTATAATTGCTCCACTAATTCTGGAAGGAGCCAAGTGTGGGAAACTTTTGACAGTTGGATCAGGGAACCTTTGGAATGAGAAGAATTTGATGAGCCAGGTGATCAATCATAGAAGAATTCAGAGGCAGAAGGGAAATCATCTTTCATTTGCTGAAAACAAATGCCTCAATCCCTTCCCACTCCCTGACTTAACACAGCGCTATTAAGTTCCCCATATGGCCTGAGCTGCCCCTCCCTTCGCATTCACATGCCTGCCCCACCTGCTTGCCAACCCCTGGTATGAGCCAGCTATGCCAAAGCACCCACCCACTCCCCAAAAGCCTTGTGCTCCTTTGCCTGCATTGCTTTTCTGCACCTGCCCCACAATAGCCACATATACCCCAATTTTTTGGGCTCAGTGCCTATTCAAAGGATAAAACTCATTTCAGCCAAAATTATTTGACAATGTGTATCACCTGTGCATTGTAGTGTGCTGACTTTCTGTACTGATTGCATTGTTTTCTTTCAATGAGCCCGTATTTCCTTTGTAAGCACACAATTAAGTGAAGAGGGAGAGGGGTACAAAATTACAAAGATTCAAATAAACATATTGCATAGATCTATCAAGTTCAATAAACTCAACTGAGGGAGTCTTTTGTTCCTATACTGGATCAGGGACCATTTCTCCATACTCCTGTGACATCCTGTATCATGACAAACACCCAGACTATGTAACACGACATATTGTAATCACCTATTGTTCACAATTTTTTCTTTACTAGGTCAGGGATAAGCAAACTACAGCCTGCAGGCCAAATATGGCCCTGCCACTTAACTTGTAAATAAAGTTTTATTGGAACACAGCCACACTCATTCATTTACATATTGTCTTTGATGCTTAGGCATTTCCACTGCTTATGCAGAGTTGGGTAGTTACAATAGAGACTGTATGGCCTGCAAAGCTGAAAATATTTATTATTTGGCCCTTCACAGTTAAAGCTTGCCAACCCGAGAACTAGACTGTGAGTCCCTGGAAGAAAGGGACCACGTCTTATGTCTAGAACCCTGGTCCCTAAGCTAATGTCTGGAAAGGGGGATGTGCAAAGGTGTATCCTCAGCCAGGATCTCCCACTCCCAGAAGTTCTCTGCATTTGCTTATATTAACTGAGCCATGCACCTTCTAATCTCCCCCCCCCCAGCGTGATTATATTCCTTCAAATATAATTTAATTTAAATAATTAATAGCTAATTACTATACAAAATTTATATAAGCAATATAGTTTTAAATGTTTCCGTTACCTTTCCACTATTAGCAATTTCCTCCAGGGAAAGATAATTCTAGTTTTATTATAAAAACCAATAGAATATTGAGTATATGAGAAGTTTTGCTTAAAACAATGAAGAATTCTCTTAATAGAATAAATATCTATTCTATAAATTAGGTGTTGTTCTAAGGAGAAAGGAACTATCATTTGTTAAGTAACTACCATAGTCTAGCACTCTGTGAGCTGCTGTGACTAGCCTCCCTCATTCAGACATCATAACGATCCTATGACATGGGTATTATTATCAGTGTGCCCATTTTAACAGATGAAGAAACCAAGGCTAAGAGAGGTAAAGCAACTAGTCTGAGGTCAAATGGCTCTCTAATAGAAGACAAGAAATCCATGTCTGATGAAAACTCACATCCTTTCTCCCAATAAACTCAAAGAAACAGCTCTAGTTCATGCAAATAAAAACAACTCCCTGGTTTGTATTACATTGTCATAGATTATAAATTTTTCTAATGTTTATTTATTTTTGAGAGAGAGAAACACAGAGTACAAGTGGGGGAGGGGCAGAGAGGGAGGGAGACACAGAATCTGAAGCAGCTCCAGGCTCTGAGCTGTGAGCACAGAGCCCGACACAGGGCTCAAACTCACAAATGGTGAAATCAGACCTGAGTCGAAGTCAGACGCTTCACCGACTGAGCCACCCAGGTGTCCCAATTGTCATAGGTTGTCTGGCTTTGGTCCTGCTGGGTATGCAACACTTTGTGGACACAGAAGCAAAGGATTATAGTGGAAGTAGGACAGGCTTTGGTGTTATTTCGTTGTTACGGCGACGGAACCAAAGTAACTTAGAAAGAGCCTGTGAATAGCAGGTGTTTCATAAATGGCAACTGTTAAAAATAAGAATATCACAGTATCTTTAGTATTCATAGAAAATTTTAGCACCAAAATGCTGGGAAAAGTCAAGGTCAGCATTTTAATTGAGACCAAATCTTGGGCTTCCAGTAAAATGGCCATCTTTTTTATAGAGTGGTTGAGAAGCTAACCCAGCTTTTTTTGTTTCGACTCTGCTCTATGCCTCTTGAAAGGGCATGCACATTAGGGGAAAGGTCTCTTCAAACAAAGATGTTTTTGCTTTGTCTGACTTGGACTGGAGGCAGTACCTCCTCTTCCATGAAGACAGCCAGCACGGACCTGCAAGAACCGCGTGCACAGAACCCGCAGGCTGCAGATGTCCCATGCCTGCCCCGCGTTCCTGCACACAAGGGGTCCCACTAGCGGACAGCACAAGTCGGTGAATTTTTACCAATTTCACCTTTGTCTTCATTGCACTTGGGCTGAGCTGCAGTTTATCATCATCTCTGAGGAAGAGCATCCCAGGAAGAACAAGAACACTGGAGGAAGAATGAAACATAACCCAATGTGGGGGCTGAGCCCCGGGTCCCGATGTGACTGCCGGGAGCTGGTGTCACGTCTGGGAGGCACAGACTCCGCATCAGATGCACCCAAGTTTCGATTCTGTTGTTGCCCCGATAGTTGTGTGACCCTAGTAAGTAAGTTCACCTCCTGGGGTCCTGGGTTGCAACAGCTATGATAGGACAGTCACAAAACCTACACTCCAGGTTTGTTATAAATCAAAAATAACACAGAGAATGTGACTCGTGTAGTCACTGGTACAAGGTGAGGATCACTCATTAATTCTGTCATTTAAGCAGCTCCTTGGGGGCTTGTGTCTGTTGGTAACCAATACTTGTATCTGAGAATAATCAAGCTATTTTCATAAAGGGTTTTGATACTTCAAGTCTGTGTTATTGATGTGGCCTTACCCCTAACAGATCCAAGTGAAGGGGTATTTTACCTGTTGTACATCCAGTCAGCATAGCCAGCACCAGAACAGAAGGTGGGAGAGGCCGGTAAGGAAGCCCCCTGCCCCGGGGGACAGCTGTGCTCCCAGCTGGGGTGGGACCATCAGGAGAACAGGCACAGTTCTGCACAGGGTTTCTGCATAATCTCTAAGTCCCCCGCCAGATCTCAGGATGCAATGCCCTTCACTCTGCCCTCAGCAACAGCTCCACTTTCCAGCCTCCACAGTCATTCATTAAAGATACCATTTCTCTGACCAGAAGGAGAAAAAGTAGCAGACAACACTATTCCACCCAAAACTACGCTTATATTTTTTTCCTTGAACTATTAATCTTCTACAAACACTGTGCCAACTTGGCAATGTGACAGCCAAATGTGACTGTGCACTTTGTCTCTCTAGCTGCCTGAGGCTGGGTGGGGAGGGTGTTAACCTGCAGACACAGCCCACAGGGACAGGAGGGGTACGGGGGCTGCCCCACCCCAGGAAAGGGCCCTTTACCTCCCACTCTGGATGCCTCGGACATCCTGAGCACAAGTTCCCTGGCAGACCATTCTCTAAGATTCCACCTCAAATAAAACTCAAAAGCATCCTGAAGTCAAAGCCAGAATCATCTCCCTTAGGGTACGGCTTCATACCATGAATCCATTCTCCTGAGGACAGATCTCAGGAGCCCACATCGGCCTAGCCAGATGTGTGGGAGAAGGAAAGAGAGAATATGCTAGACGTACTGAATCTCAGCAAAAGGCAAATAAATGGGTTACAAGGGAACTTTTCAAGCCAAAGTAGCTGCAAAGTTACCAAACTGTGGTCTCCAGTGCGGCTTTTCTGGATGTCCTCAGCCTTCCTAAGGCTGCGGGGTGGTCAGAACACTGATGACAGGCCTGGGAGGGCTGGCTCCAGAAAGGATGCCCTTCGGCTGCTAATGGACCAATTCTTGAGAAGCCCCTTCTGGCGAACACAATAAACAGCTGTTCTGATCCCAGTGAGCCTTGGAAAACCCTGTGCTTTATGCTATAGTGCTAACTACAATCACTATTTGGAGTTTCATGAACTTGGCCTGGCTTAGCTAAGCCAGGGCATCTGAATTTCCTCCCAGCCCTAAGGTGTGCTCTGAAAAAGTTCAATTCAGACAATCCAAATTCATATTCTCCAGCAACCACAGGGGTGCCTGGGTGGTTCAGTCGGTTAAGGATCTGGCTTTGGCTCAGTTCATGATCTCACAGTTGGTGAGTTCGAGCCCCGCATCAGGCTCTGTGCTGACAGTGCAGAGCCTGCTTGGGGATCTTCTGTCTCCCTCTCTTTCTGCCCCCCCGGACCCCCTCCACCTGTGTGTGCACACTCTCTCTCAAAAATAAATAAACATTAAAAAATATCTATTCTAGGGACACCTAGGTGGCTCATTTGGTTAAGCGTCTGACTTCGGCTCAGGCTCATGAATTTAAGCCCTGCGCCAGGCTCAGAGTCTGGAGCCTGCTTTGGAGTCTGTGTCTCCCTCTCTCTCACTCTCTGCCCTTGCCCTGCTCATGCTCTCTCTGTCTCTCAAAAATAAATAAAAACATTTAAAAAATATATTCTTCATTAATCACTGATTCAACAGAGCAGCCTTTACAAACCTTGTCCATACATTAGGTTCACCCCTCCTCCTCTCTCTAAGGCAGAAAGGAAGCAAACGATGAGATAAAGTGAATGGTCCATAAACGAAACCTTGCCCCTGGGCTGTGCTTCCCTGTGTCGCTGCATCTTTAAAACCCATTCACCTCTGAGTCAGCAGTTAAAGCACTTTCTCAAGGCAGCATGCCTGAAAAAGCACGAGGAGAGGTTCATTTCAAAAAAGGAATCGATGGTCACATAATTTGTGGTCCATCCAGTTAAACAAAGTGCAGCTGGGGTCTCATTTGCAGGGCCTGTTAGAGCCTTGACTATGTTCACATGCATCATGAACCCTGAAGGGTGGGATTTCAAACTTATCTGACCTTGGAAACCCTCTCTCCCTTTAAAGGGTATTTTTGGATTGCAGCCATTTATATTTTGTTTACCCTTCATGACCTACTACTCTCTGATCACAATGCAAATTACAACATGACAATTCTTGGATTTTAAGACGGAGTGAAAGAGTCAACTCAGGCAATCCAAGTCTGGTGAGGAGGGGCGCGAATCACGTGACTCGGGGCCACTGAAAGCAAGCATAGGAATTTGTTTTTCCCCCTTTTGGTCATAGAAAATAAAAATGATCACTATTTTCCTCTGTCTTTGTAAGAGATTGTAAAAGCTAATTGGTAACAGATGGACAAACATGAAATACTCTTAGGAAATGATATGCAAAAGGTCAACTACCACAAAAGACTGTGTAAAAGTCAGCCTCCTCCAAAACCAGTGTGACTGTCCTTGTACGTCCCTGCTTCCCTCCCTCGCGGGAGGACACCCCATCACCAGCCCACAATCAGAAGCACGCACTCTGTAGGCAACTACATACACTCTCTCATTTAAAAAAAAATTTTTTTTTATGTCTTTGAGAGAGAGAGAGACTGAGAGCAAGTGGGGGAGGGTCAGAGAGGAAGAAACAGAATCTGAAGCAGGCTCCAGGCTCTGAGTTGTCAGCACAGAGCCCAATGTGGGGCTCGAACCCACAGACCAGGAGATCATGACCTGAGCTGAAGCCAGACGCTCAACCGACTGAGCCACCCAGACATCTTTCTCTTATTCTTTTAAAAGTCATCTGTCTACACCCAAGAAGTGACATGGGGACAGAGCTTCAGCTGGGCACGATGAAAAAGTTCTGGAGAAGCCTGGTGGTGATGGATATATAACAGTGTGAATGTTACTGCCGCTGAACTATACACTTAAAAATGGCTAAGATGGTAAATTTTACGTGTATTTTGTCACCTTTAAGAGTTTTTGTTAGTGTATCTTCAAGTCTTAGCTTCAACTGTTCAGCTGTATTCCAGTGCTGCCAATGACAAACCCAAGAGGTGGGACAGGGTTTGTCAGTGTTCCGTGTAACTCAAGCACAGATGGCATTATGACTTTGAAGAGAACCCCATATTAATATCTTAGCAGAGTATGGTGGTGCGACCACTTCCTTCCTGTGTATCATCAGTCCCATGGATTCTAACGTCAAGGAAAATCTGCAAGGTCCAGACCCTTCTGCATGGCACCCTCTTGCCGCTGGACTGCCTATGTTTTGCAGTGGGATATCCTTTTCCTTCAAACTTGCCTGTGAGTGGACCGGTTCTAAGGAAAATCCCCCACCATAATGGAAGAGTGACCATACCTTCCGATGTCACACTGTCACCTGTGTTCCTCTACCTTTACCATGAACCTCACACAACGTTCAAGTTCAAGGCAAGTTATTCCAGGCTCTTGGGTCCCGCCCTCCACGTAAGTAGGTTTACTTTCTCCTTTCAGGTGTCTCTGCCCAACAGCCAGCATCCGGTCTAGGCTGACGGGGAGCTCCTCTGCGTGTTGCAGAGGATGGCACAGGCTCAGTGTTTAATGACTATTTATTGCTCAACCTGTGGAGTGCCACATCCCCGGGGAATAACACTGTCCTTGCTCTCAAGAGTTGAAAGTCTAAGAGTTGAAAAAGGCCACGAATAAGAATGACAACTCTGAGAAATGAAGGACCTTGATGGCGCTTGTGTACTTAGTGCCAGGGCAGTGCATCACGAGGGTGTCTAAGTTTCCATTTTTGTTGTGACTTCCTTGTGGGAACTTTCCAAGCCTTGGCCAGGTGTGGGGCTGTGAGTGAGCAGGAAGCTGTACTGGAAGATGGCGGGGGCGTGGGGCAGGAAGGAGACCCACACCCGGGCCTGTGACGGAGCTGGAGACGAGGGTGGAGGTAAGCAAGAGGGCAGATCCTACAGGGGCTCCTGCACCATGTTACAGAGCTGAAATTGATCCAAAACAAATTTTAAATGGAATTAAAATGTTAACTGAAAGCAAAATCTCTTTTAACTTTGCTTGATGCTGCTATTGTTAGACATGTCCTGATCAAAGATCTCAGCGTGGCCCTGGGTGGCTCAGTTGGTTAAGGGGCCAACAGGCTCAGGTCATGATCTCGCAGTTCATGAGTTCCAGCCCCATGTCGGGCTCTATGCTGACAGCTCAGAGCCTGGAGCCTGCTTCAGATTCTGTGTCTCCTTCTCTCTATGCCTTTCCCCTGCTCATGCTCTCTCTGTCTCTCAAATATAAATAAACATTTAAAAAATGATCTCAGCCCCTTATGGAAGGAAGACAACCAAATCCTTGACCCTGGCTCTTCATGGGGCAGGATGGGAGGGACGGTAGTAACAATTTTCAAAACAGCCTGCCTATGTGGGGGTGGGGGGCGGGCGTGGGGCATGAGGGCTGCAGGTTGTTGGTCTGTCATTGGTTAACAGGTTTATTTTTTAAAATTCTTTACTAGTTTATTGTCAAATTGGTTTCCATATAACACCCAGTGCTTCTCCCCACAAGTGCCCCCCACCATGACCATCACCCCCCTCTCTCTCCCTCCTCCTTCAGTCCATGGTTCGTTTTCAGTATTCAGTAGTCTCCCTTGATCTGTGTCCCTCACTCTCCCCCGCTCTCTTTCCCCCTTCCTCTCCCCATGGTCCCCTGCCAGGTCTCTCCTGGATTAACAGGTTTAAAGATGTGAATGAGCCCAGAAAGGAGGTGGATTAACCCTATCAGTCATATATACCTTGGTGTGAACTGCTTTCATCTCTTAGCCAGGAGAGTTGCACAGATTTTTTTAAATGTTTTTATTTATTTTTGAGAGAGAGAGAGAGAGAGAGAGTACAAGTAGGGGAGGGGCAGAGAGAGAGGGAGACACAGAATCTAAAGCAGGCTCTAGGCTCTGAGCTGTCAGCACAGAGCCGGATGTGGGGCCTGAACTTGTGAACTATGAAATCATGGCCTGAGCCGAAGTCAGACACTTAACCGACTGAGCCACCCCGGTGTCCCTGGATATTTTAGAAAACAGGGAGAGGAGATTTTGAGAACCAGAGTATTTAAGGAGACCTGGGAAATGAGCCTCAATGAGGAACAGTGGACTAGCTTGGCGATAAGGTGGGCTACAGGAAGAGAGGTTCTCAGAGTGAGACCGTGGAGTAGCCGCGTGTCTCCCTGGCTCAGCTGGCTGGCCACAGGCTGCGAAGGCTGGCAAGTGCCAGGACTGATCTTAATTACATCCGGTGACCTTCCATACTCCTTGTTGTAAAGGTCTAAAGGTAACGGGTAGGACAGTGCAGTGGGCTGCACGATGCACTACAGAGCCGACTGCGTGACTGCCCTCCCAAGTCCATTGTGAGCCCCTTGCAGAAAAGGACTCAAGATACACATTCTGCTGAGACAGTGCCTGAACATCAGTCATTTGGCTTATTCCCCACAAAGCCTCATGCAGTACAGGTAGTCTCCGCCTTGGCAACTGAGTTCCCAGAGGCCAAAGAATACCCCAGCTTTTCACAGAGGTGAAGAAGCAGCACCGGGATTCAGCCCCGGGTCTTCTGCACTGAGCCCCACACTGGGCTCCCCACCACAGGTCCACGCAGCACCCACACACAGGAGAGCCTGGATCTCCGCCGGACGTGCACTGAATCCCTCCCAACCACTCAGTGTTTACGGGGGAGCTGGCTGTGAGACCATGAAAAAGCCCATGCCTAAAATCATGTTTAAAAATGTCTTTTTTCAAATTATGGGACTGCTTTTGCAAAGCCTAAAGGGACCAAGCCTCTTTGCTCCCGCGTAAAAATGCTGTTCAAAAAACACTAAATGCCTTCTTCTTGGGGTTCAGCGTTTCAACAGCCATCATGATGAAGGGTCAGTGTGGTGAACGTGTCGGGGTCTCCAATCTCTAAATGGTTATTTTGCTAAAAGCGCATCACTGGTTACTTAACCTGCTTTAAAAAATGCAGGTCATCTTGGGTTGACATGTGTGCACAGGCACAAACACACTTTCTGACAAAATACCGAGTGATTCACAAACAGAAACGCACGTGAAAACCCTGTGAAAAATGCCACATTTTCATATGTTTAAAAATGGTAGGCAATGTCTGCCTACATTTCATGGTTTCCTTTAAGGTTTTCAGACAGGAGGTGAAGGATTGGGAGTGCCAAAGCTTTTTCTCTCATTCCCTCATTGCTGTAGAGAAATACTCCCATAGGGGCGCCTGGGTGGCTCAGTCGGTTGAGCGTCGAACTTGGGCTCAGGTCATGATCTCATGGTTTGTGAGTTCGAGCCCTGTGTCGGGTTCTGTGCTGTCAATGCAGAGCCTGCTTTGGATTCTCTGTCCCTCCCTCCCGTGTGTGTGTGTGTGTGTGTGTGTGTGTGTGTGTGTGTGTGTGCGCGGGCACGCTCACACTTATGCTCTCTCACTCTCAAAAAATACACATGAAAGAAACACTCCCCTAGCCCCCTCTTTAATCCTGTGAAGGGAACAAACAGGATTCCCCATCAGAGAATTCCCCTTGCTGGGGCCCCTACAAACTGGGGCCCTGCCACCATTTCTATCCAGCTGTGGGCTGGATAGGGGATGCACCATGTGTTTTATTTGGGTTTTCTCCAAAGGTTCTTTAAACTTTGAGCTCTCTACCCTCACAAGACTGACCTGGGTTATCACCATCATCTTCATCTTATTTCTTTAAAGTATATTCATTTTTGAGAGAGACAAAGTACGAGTGGGCGAGGCGCAGAGAGAGAAAAGGAGACACAGAACCCAAAGCGGGCTCTAGGCTCTGAGCTGTTAGCACAGACCCCAATGTGCAGCTTGAACCCATGAACTGTGAGATCATGACCTGAGCGGAACTCGGACTTTAACTGACTGAGCCAGCCAGGTGCCGCTGACCTGAGTCTTCTTAAAGAAAGAGAGGAGGAGGAGGTTGTCAGAAAGGTTGCCACCAGCAGGAGGGAGCTACAAAACAGGCAGGAAGGCCTGGCTGCTGCACGGGGCTCCGTGTGTCACAGGAAATGGGATGAAACTACAGCTGGCCTTTGAATAGGGGCACTGACCTCCCATGCAGTTGAAAATCCACACAGAACTTTTAAGTCCTCCAAAACTTCACTAACAGCCGACTGTTGACCAAGAGTCTTACTGTGAACATAAAGAGTTGATCTATACATGTTATATACATGTTATAGACATATTATATACATATTATATACTATATTCTTACAATAAAGCAAGCTAGGGAAAAGAAAATGGTATCAAGAAAATCATTAAGGAAATACATTTACTGCATGGGATTTCCTGAAAAAAATCCATATATAAGTAGACCCCTGCGCTCACATCTGTGTTGCTCAAGGCTCAAGTGTGCATCAGAACCCCTGGGTGACAGACAGCAGCTGACTGTTAACACCTATTCCAGTGTGGCCTCTCCCTGCCTGCCCTTATTCCTGGTCTGTCGCCACCAGCATCCTTAGGGCCTCCTCCTCAACCTCGGGGGTGAGTCACCGGAGCTGTGGTGCCAGAACTCTCTAGGGTCAGGGAAAAAGTATTGAGATTCCCGCCCCATAGGGAGGGGGCCTCTCTTTCCCACAAATATCCTGTCACTCCTGCTTCTACCCATAAAAAGAAAAGACAAAGAAGGAAATGTACCTAGATTATAAACAAGTCAAGATTTCTCTCTAGCTGCTCCGATTCTGTCAATCACCTTTTAAATATTAGAGCTAGAAGGTAGTAAGGACCAGACAGGATGAAGGGTCATGGCAGTCAACGCCTAATCACCAGAAGCAGGAAAACAACCCATGGGTCCATCGAGGTGAAGGGAGAGACAAAATGGGATACAGCATGGCAACCGAAGGAAAGACTGTCGGTTTACACGGCAACCCGGACGGACCTCGAAGACGGGGCTGGGCAAAGCAGCAGACACAAGAGCCTGCCTGCTGTGTGGTTCCGCTTCTGTCACATTCTGCGGGGGCAGAGCTAAGCTGGGGTGCTGGACAGTAAACCTGCAGCCGCCTACGGGGGTGAGCTAATTGGACAGACAGGAGCGAACTGAACGGGGTGAAGGCTATGTTCTCTATCTTCATGTAGACAGTGCTTAACGGGTGGGAGAGGGGTTGATCAAACCCACTAACCTACACAGTTGAAATACGTGCTTTTTCCCAACATGTTAATTATACCTCCACCTTCAAAAATCTGAGAAATTGTTTTAAACGGGCCCTCAAAGACGAGGCAGGAATACCCACAGTGATTCCCGGTTTCCTCCTCCGATTGGCCGGCGGGAAGGCAGAAGCTGGTGCGTGAGGCATAGACCACAGGCTGACAGTACATCTCAAAAATCTGGATTAACCGCAAGGAGGGAAGGCATGTGTTTGCACTTTCCCCTTAGACCTGGAGGCCAAGCGCTCAGAACAGAGAGGGAGCTACTCACATAGTTGTTATTTCAAGGCCTGAGATTCTAAACAAATGTGGTTCTGGTTGTACATCAGTGCCAAACGAGCGTTATTGAAACTGTATCAAAAGGCAAGCAAAACAGAGCCCTGCCCTGCGTGTACGCTCCTCCCTAGGAAGGCAGGGCTATGACTACCTAGTAAGGAGCCTCTGGGAGGGCTTGCCTTCAAGAAGCCTGCTCACACGGGCAGCGATGCACCCTCAGAACTGGAACGCTGATCCTCAGGGGCCCAAATCCCACCTCTGCCACTTTGCTCAGCTGGGTTTGTTTAGCCATGTTCCTTGAAGTGCCCCACAGGTACCCATCCTGTTCACAGCCATCTCTTGTCTTTACCTGCCCCTTTCTGTCACCACTTGAATTCCAACAGCACTAAAGCGGATGGAAAGCCCTCTTCTTGCAAAACTGATGTGAAAGACACAGTCACCCGAGTTCCAGCAATTTGAACCTTCTTCCTTGTCCCTGAAAGCACTCTGCTGTGGGT